>JAQZBX010013817.1:0-39362 GCA_029593785.1 Cabassous unicinctus
AAAAAACTCGGAAGCTGATGTAGCTCAGTGGTTGAGCGCCAGCTTCCCACATACGAGATCCCAGATTCAATCCCCTGCCACCAATACCTCAAAAAAAAAAAAAAATTATCATCCAAAATCAACAGCCTTTATATACACATATAAAATAGCATCAAAGAATATTGAATATTTGAGAATAAATTTAATAAGAAACATGCAAAAGCTATATGAAGGAAATTTTAAAACACTCCCAAAAGATACAACAGCAGAGATAAAACACTCCCAAAATATACAACTGAAAAAATGGAAATACATCCTCTGCTCTTGAACAGAATGCCTGAACATAAACATATAATTAATTTGTAAATTTAATGCAATTTGAATAAAAAGACAAGCTATTTTTTGCAGTTAAAAAATGATACTAAAGTTCAGATGGAAAACAAACATGCAAAAATAGCAAGGAAAACATGACTAAAGAAAATTTATGAGGCAGGGGCTGGCCCTAATAGACATTCCAGCATAGTATTAAATAGTCTCTTTAACCAAAAGAGTGTGGTACTGGCACATTAATAAACACAAAAATAAATGGATTAGAATAGATTGTCCATAATTACAGCCAGATGCATATGGGAAACTAATATATGAAAAGTCAGCATTTCAAATACCTAAAGAGAGTCTCTTTAAATAAATGGTGCTAGGGCAACTCAGGAGCCATTTGGGAAAAAGATAAAATTAGATATATATCTCATACCATAAATAAGATCAAACTCCAAATGAATTGATATAGATGTAAAAATTGAAAACATGTAGATAATAGTAGGCAACATAGATGCATTCCGCGCCCCCCTCCCCCATTTTTTTTCAGGAGGCACCGGGGATTGAACCCGGGACCTCATACATGGGAAGTAGGCACTCAACCACTGAGCTACACCCGCTCCCTTGTGTTCCTTTTTAATCTCAATATAGGGAAAGGCAATAAGAAAAAGATTGATAAATTTGACTAAATAATTTTTTTTAATTTATATGATAGAAACTACCATAAACAAATTCTAAAGAAATAAACTGGAATAAAACATTGGCAACATATACCACAGATGAAGGGTTAATATCACTAACATATAAATAAATAACCCTTAAAATTGAGGGAAACCCAAAAACCTAATAAAAATGTCAAAATGATGTGAACAGGCAATTTGTTTAAAGTAATGCAAAAAAAAATGTCCTCCAACAAAGGAAAAAAATGTTGAAACTCACTCATAATTCGAAGATACACCTCCAACATTACAAAAACATATTCATGGGAAGCGGGAGTGGCTCAGTCGATAGAGGCCCCATTTACCATATGGGAGGCCCCGGATTCGCTTCCCGGGGCCTCCTTGTGAGGGCAGGCCGGCCCGCACGGTGCAAGGGGCTGATGCAGCGGGACCTCACAGCAAGGGGAAGATAAGCAGACACGGAGAAGACACACAGCGAATGGACACAGCGAGCACAAGCAGCGAGAGGGGGATAAATAAAAATAAATAAATCTTTAAAAACAAAAACAACAAAAAAACATATTCATAAGTTCATTGCAGCATTTTTTCTAACTACAAAATATATATATTTTTAAACTGAAAAGTATCTTTATTGATCGATACTATATCTGACTATCATAGCCACCCCAACTCCCCAAGAAAAAAGACTTTACCTTTGGGTTGGGACATCCATCTTCCCCACCCTCCTCAACTCCTGACACAATACCCTTCCAACAGTGACAGCTGACATGGAGGAAATAGAGTGTGGGGGACCTCAGAATCCAGAGGGAGGACAGTAGTGCTAACACTTCTGGAACTAACCACAGGAAAAGGTAGGAACGCCATAGGGGTCTAGCCTCATCCTGGGTCCTGAGCAATCTCCATGTGTCTTTCTGTGAAATGGAGCTGAGGATCCCAGCTGCCTCTTCCTCCCTTCTATGAGGAAGAGGGTCAAGGGAAATAAAGACCCAAGGGAGATAAAGACCCTATTGCAGCTGCAGGGGAACAGTGGCCTGCTACCCCTTGGTGGGCTTAGAGCTGGGAGGCCCTCAGTGGTTCCTTCCCCTCTCTGAAGGGTAGATTAGGACTAGATATTCAGTTTGAGGGTGGGGGAAGAAGGTACCAGAGGAGAATGGTGAGCCTCTCCCCGATCTTATACCTGCCCAACTGCCCAAAACAAAAGACAGTGACAAACAAGGCTGCTCCCTGCCCTCCATACTCCCTAAGGGAAAGAGCTCCCCCTCTCCCATCCAAGATAGCCGCTCTAGTGGAGGCTTGTAAAATATATACCCACTATGGGGGTGGGAGGGAGATTGCGGGCTGAGATAGAGGGAGTCACAAGCACTAGGAGGGTAGAACAGAGTCCCAGAGGATGGGGACACTGAGACAACAGTGTGGGGTTGTCATGAAGGGGAACAGGTGTGGCCCCCAGTGGACTTCCTCACCCATGGCATGCCTTCCCCCAACTCATCACACCAGAGGAAAAGGGAAGAGAGATGGCAAAGTGTCTCCTTGGTCTCTCTCAAACTGTATAAAATGGTATATAAACTCCCCCACCCCCACTCTCGCCCTGAAAGAGACCTAGGTCCCCATCTGCCAGGAGTAGGGAGGTAATTGGACTTTGATTAGGGGAAAGGTAGGGGGATCATAAGTTGCTTCTTTTTTAAACTTACATTTAAAAAAAGTTGTAACAGAGGAACATTCTTGTATTTATACTATTAACCATAATTCTCATCCATCACCCAAATCACTATTATACAGTCCCTAGGTTATCCTGTAGCATTCTTTCAATTGACATTAACTTCCCTAGACTACCCCTTTCAGCCACAATCACATTTACAAATCGGCAGTGTTAGTTATACACTAAAATTGTTGCCATCAACTCTATCCATTCCCATACATTTACAATCAACCTTTTTAAACATTTTACAGACATTGAGCATCAGCTCCCTCTTCTCAACCCACATTCTGTCTCCTAGTAACCAATACTCTATAATTTAACTCCGTGAGTTTATTCATCTTATTTAGTTCACATAAGTGAGACCATAAAATATTTGTCCTTTTCTGTCTGGCTTATTTCACTCAACATAATGTCCTCAAGATTCATCCATGTTGTCATTTCTTCTTACAACTTCATTTCTTCTTACAGCTGAATAGTATTCCATCGTATGTGTATATCACATTTTGTTTATCCACTCA
The DNA here is from genome assembly GCA_029593785.1 of Cabassous unicinctus. NCBI lineage: Eukaryota > Metazoa > Chordata > Mammalia > Cingulata > Chlamyphoridae > Cabassous > Cabassous unicinctus. The sequence continues at coordinate 3,192 of JAQZBX010013817.1, forward strand.
GTTGGTGGACACTTGGGTTGTTTCCATCTTTTAGCAATTGTCAATAATGCCTCTAGGAGCATTGGTGTGCAAATGTCTGTTTGTGTTCTTGCTTTCAGTTCTTCTGAATATATTCCTAGTAGTGGAATTGCCAGATCATAGAGCAGTTCTCTATTTAGCTTCCTGAGGAACCGCCAAACTGTCTTCCACAGAGGCTGCACCATTCTACATTCTCACCAAGAGTGAAGAGTGTTCCTATTTCTCCGCATCCTCTCCAGCACTTGTAGTTTCCTGTTGTTGTTTTTTTCCCCAGTAATGACCATTCTGTAAGGCATGAAATGATATTTTATTGTAGTTTTGATCTGTATTTCATAATAGATAGTGATGTTGAAAATCTTTTCAAGTGCTTTTAGGCCATTTGTATTTCCTTTAGGAAAAATGTTTATTTGAGTCTTTTGCCAATTTTTTAATTGGTTTGCTTGTCCTTTTTTTTTATGGTTGAGTTGAATGATCTCTTTATATAAAACAGAAATAAATCCTTATTAGATATGTGGTTTCTGAAAATTTTCTCCAATTGAGTAGGGTGCCTTTTCACCTCCTTAAAAGTCATTTGAAGCACGAAAGTGCTTAATTTTGAGGAGATCCCAATTATCTATGTTTTCTTTTGTTGCTTATGCTTTGGGTGTAAGGTTTAAGAAGCCACCACTTACTGCAAGATCTTGAAAAGTTTCCCTAAATTTTTTTCCAGGAATTTTATGGTTCTAGCTTTTCTATTTAGGTCCTTGATCCATTTTGAGTTGACTTGTGTATAAGGTGTGAGATAGGGGTCTTCTTTCTTTGTTTTGAATATGGCTACCAAGTCTCCCAGCACCGTTTGTTGAATAGACTGTTCTGACCCATCTGGGTGGGTTTTACAGCCTCGTCAAAAAGCACATGATTATAGATATAAGGGTCTATTTCTGAACAATCAATTTGATTTCATTGGTCAATATATCTATCTGTATGCCAGTGCTATGCTGGTTTTGTTTTGTTTTTTGTTTTGTTTTGATTTGTTTTTACCACTGTAGCTAAATAATATGCTTTAAAGTCAAGAAGTGAGAGTCTTCCAACTTCATTCTTTTTAAACATATTTTTGGCTATTCAAGGCCCCGTACCCTTCCAAATAAATTTGATAATTGGGTTTTCCATTTATTTAAAAAAAGGCTGTTGGGATTTTTATTGGGATTGCATGAAACTGTAAATCTGTTAGGGTAGAATTGACATCTTAATATTTGGTATTCCAATCCATGAACGTGGAATGTCCTTCCATTTATTTAGGTCTTCTTTGGTTTCTTTTAGCAATGCTTTGTAGTTTTCTGAATACAGGTCCTTATATCCTTGATTAAGTTTATTCCTAAATATTTGTTTCTTTTAGTCATTATTGAAATGGAATTTTTTCCTAACTTCCTCTGCAGGTTGCTCATTGGTAGTATATAGAAACACTACTAATTTTTGCATATGAATCCTGTATACTGCCACTTTGCTGAACTCATCTATAGTTCTAGTAGCTCTGTTGTGGATTTTTCCAGATTTTCTAAGTATAGAATCATATCATCAGCAAATAGCAAAAGTTTTACTTCTTCCTTTCCTATTTGGGTGCCTTTTATTTATTTTTTGTCCAATTGCTCTAGCTAGAACTTCTAGCACATTATTGAATATCAGTGATAACAGTGAGCATCCTTGTTTTGCTCCTGTTCTCAGTGGGAAAGTGTTCAGTCTGTCACTACTGAATACACTGTCAGCTGTGGGTTTTTCATACTTGTACTTTATCATGTTAAGAAAGCTTCCTTCTATTCCTATCTTTTGGAGTGTTTTTATCAAGAAAGGATGCTGTATTTTGTCACATATCTTTTATGTATCAAGTGAGATGACCATGTGGCTTTTTCCCTTCTTCCTATTGATGCGGTGTATTACTTCAATTGATTTTCTTATGTGGAGCCATCGCTGTATACCTGAGGTAAATCCCACTTGATTGTGGTATATAATTCTTTCAAAGAGATATTGGATTTTGTTTGCTAGGGTTTTGTTGAAGATTTTTACATCTATATATATTCATAAGGGATATTGATCCTAATTTTGTTTTCTTGTGGTATCTTTATCTGGCATTGGTATGATGGTGATGTTGCCCTAATGGAATGAGTTAGAAAGTGTTCCCTCTTCCTCAATTTTTGGGAAGAGTTTTAGAAGGATTGGTGTTAATTCTTGGTATGTTTGGTCAAATACACCAGTGAAGCCATCTGGCTCTGGGGCTTTTTTTGTTGTGATTTTTCTTCAATATGTTAATGTGGTATATTACACTGATTGGTTTTCTTGTGTTGAACTACTCTTGCATATATGGGATAAGACCCTCTTGATCATGGTGTACAATTCTTTTCATGTGCTTTTGGATTCAGTTAGCAAGTATTTTGTTGAGGCCGTTTGCATCTATATTCATTAGAGAAATTGGGCTGTAATTTTCTTTTCATAGTATCTTTATCTGGCTTTGGTATTAGGGTGATGTTGGCTTCATATTTTTTCTAGGGTCAGTGTAGGTTGATAGTGTGTTTCTAGGAATTTATCTACTTTGTCTATGTTGTCTAGTTGGTTTGAGTACAGTTGTTCACAGTATCCTCTTATCTCTTATTTCTGTGGGATCAAAGTAATGTCTACCTTCTCATTTCTGATTTTATTTGCAACTTCTCTCTTTTTTTCTTTAGTCTAGCTAAGGTTTTATCGATTTTGTTGATCTTCTTGAAGAACCAACTTTGGGTTTGTTGATTCTGTCTATTGTTTTTTTGTTCTCAATTTCACTTATTTCTTCTCAAATCTGTATTTGTTTCCTTCTGCTTATTTTGGGATAAGTATGCTGTTCTTTTTCTAGTTCCTCCAGGTGTGCAATTAGTTCTTTGTTTTTTAGCTATTTCTTCTTTTTAAATGTAAGCATTGAGGGCTATAAATTTCTCTGTCAGCACTACCTTCTCTGTATCCCATAGATTTTGATATGTTTTGTTCTCATTTTCATTTGTCTTAAGATATAATATTTAATGATTTCTCTTGCAATTTCTTCTTTGACCCACTGATTATTTAAGAGTGTGTTGTTTAATCTCCATATATTTGTGAAGTTTCCCTCTTTCCACGTGTTATTTATTTCTAGCTTCATTCCATTATGATCAGAGAAAGGGCTTTGTATAGTATCAGTCTTCTTAAATTTATTGAGACCTGTCTTGTGACCCAACATATGGTCTATCCTGGAGAAGGATCCATGAGCACTTGAGAAGAATGAATATCCTGCCTTTTTTGGGGTGTAATGTTCTAAATATGTTAGGTTTAGTTCATTTGCTATATAATTCAAGCTCTCTGTTTCCTTATTTGTCCTCTGCCAAGATGTTCTATCCAATGCTGAGAGTGGTGTATTGAAGTCTCCAACCATTATTGTAGAAAGTCTATTTCTTCCTTCAGTTATGCCAGTGTGTGCCTCATGTATCTTGGTGCACCCAGGTTAGGTGCATAAATATTTATTATAGTTATTTCTTCTTGGTAAATTGACCCTTTCATTACTATATAATTATCTGCTTCATCTCTTGTAACAGTTTTGCATTTAAAATCTATTTTGTCCAATATTAGTATCACTACTCCAGATTCTTTTTGGTTGTTATTTGTGGAATATCTTTTTCCAACCTTTCACTCTCATCCTGATTGTGTGCTTGCATCTAAGAGGAGTCTCTTGTAGACAGCATATATATGGCTCATAGTTTTTAATCCATTCTGTCAGTCTATGTTTTTTGTTTTTGTTTTTTTAATTTTAGGAGCTACTGGGGACTGAACATGGGACCTCATACACAGAAAGCAGGCGCTCAAACACTGAGCTACACCCACTCCCCTAGTCTATGTCTTTTGATTGGGGAGTTTAATCTATTAATGTTCAGTGTTATTACTGTAAAGGCATTATTTACTTTATCCATTTTATCCTTTGGCTTTCTGTTGACATATCTTACTATTGTCTGCCTTTTTACCCTTTTCATTAATTACCCTTATAAATAATCTTCATTTCCACAATCTTCTCTATGTCTCTCACCCTTGTCTTTTCCTTTCAGGCTACAAAATTCCCTTTAGCGCCTCTTATAAATCTGGCCTTTTGGTAACATACTCTCAGTTTTTGTTTGTCTATGAAGATTTTAAACTCACCCTCATTTTTGTAGGACAGTTTTGGCAGATAAAGAATTCTTGGCTGGCACTTCTTCACTTTCAGAACCTTAAATATATCATCTTATTGCCTTCCTACTTCCTTAGTTTCTGATGAGAGATTGACATTTAGTCTTGATGAGCTTCCCTTTTATGTGAAGCATTGCTTTCCTCTTGCTGCTTTCAGAATCCTCTCCTTATCTCTGGCATTTGACATTCTGAATAGTAGGTATCCCAGAGTAGGTCTATTCATATTTATTCTGTTTGGGGTGTGTCTTCAAATTCTTGAATGGATTTAGTAGATTTGTGTGACATCATTGATTAGTTGTCTTAAATCTTGTGTCTTGTCAGGATTTTTGGCTTGTTCCTTTGTGCCATATCTTCCTGTTTCTTTAAAATTTTTTGTTGATGTCTGGGCATCTGATGATGTTGGTGATTTTACTGTTGATAAGTTTCTCTCCCTTTCTTAGTGGTTTTGTTTTATGGCTCTTTTTTGACTTTTTGGTTCACCTTTTTCTAAAACTTTAAGATAGCCCTGTTTAAGTTATCAAAACAGGGCCAGGGACCTACTACTGAGGCACAGAAAAGATCCACAGGGGCTTGGGAATAGGGACAAGAGACAAGCCTTGTTTTCCTTCACTTTCCCAGCTTGCCAGTAGACAGCGCTCTTTGGCTAACCTTTCCACAGAGGTGGATCTTTCAGCTTCCACTAACTGGAGTTTCTAAGCCTGCAATTCAAAGGGGGGTCTTTCTGTTTAAGCTTGCTAAAGAGAAACCACAGTTGGCCCTCTGACTCACTCTCCCTCTTCCGAGAGAAGAAGACATCCGTTACCCTCTCAGTTGAACCATAGCCATGGGTTTTACTGAGGCTATTCACCTTGAGGGTGGGCAATGGACACCTTTCCCATCCCCCATCATGAGTAGATCATGGTTTTCGTTTCACCCTCTTTGTCTCCCTGTCTCCAATCCCTCCTCGATGCTGTGCACGGCACTCTCCTGGTCTGCAGATCCCCAATACAGCTCCCTTGGATAGCTTCTCCCCTTCCTCCCCTATTTTGTAAGAGCACTGCACCTATGTGACCTACTCCAATGCCATCTTCCCAAAACTCTCTAAACTTAAACTTTTAATAACATTATTTAAAAAAACAAAAAACAAAAAACTTGGAGCTAGGATAGGTAAAAGAAGGGAGGAGTTGCCCAGAACTTTACCCCTCTAATACCAACCACCTAAATGGAGGGCTTGGAGGAGGGACACTCAAACAAGCCCCATAACTCTAAGTCCCTAAAGGCTGTGGATATTGACAACCCCAGGCTTGAAGGGAGTCGAGTCAGGAGGATGGGGAACCCAGAAAATGGGTGACTATGGAGGCGAAAGTCCTGGGGGTGGTCAGGGCATTTTTCAGAGGCCCAGAATCCATGCTGATATCCACATGAATACCATCTGCTCCCAAAAGGCTCTGCAGAGGCCAGGCCAAGTCCAGGGTCACTGGGAGACTGATCTTGGCACCTGCCCCCAGTGAGTCCAGTTCCTCGCCAAAGTGGGTGGACGAAGGCTGCGCATTTTAAAGCTTCAGTCTCTTCATTTTGTCTTCTGTTCCCTGGAGCTGTGAGGTTTGGGGCACCTAGAGCACTGGGTGGACAAGATCAGCCTGTGAGGGGGGCTGTATAGTCAGCCAAAGGGGCACTAATGCAATATACCAGAGATTAGTTGGTCTTTATAAAGGGTATTTATTTGGGGTAGAAGTCCACAGATAACAGGCCATAAAGCGTTAAGTTTCTTCTCTCACCAAAGTCTATTGCCACATGTTGGAGCAAGACAGCTGCCAATGTTTGCCATGGTTCAGGCTTCTTGGGTTCCTCTCTTCCCTGGGCTGCGTTGCTCTCCGGGCACAGCTCCTCTGGTTCCTCCACAAGGTCAGCTGTAGACTATTAGGCTCTCTAGGCTTTGCTTCTCCACAAGGCCAGCTGTGAACTCTCAGGCGAATGACTCATCTCTATCCTGGCGCCTTCTCTCCAACATCAAAACTCCAACATCAAAAACTTCTATCTCTGTCCTTTGCCTTGCCTTTTATATTTGATTCTTCCACCTACCAAGGGGTGGCACTGAACACCCTACTGACGTGGCCCAGTCAATGCCCTAATCATAACTAAATCATGCCCAGATTAACAGATCAGTTTACAAGCATAATCTAATATAGATTTTTTGGAATTCATAATTACATCAAACTGCCAAATGGCTACAGGGGATTCTCTGATTTGCTTTCTTGGTTGGATGGAGTCCTAGTGTTCCAGGAGCTATTGGTGCCTGGTGCAAGGTAGTTGTTAAAGCTGTCCTCCTTGTCAATGCCGTACCAAAATGGGCGTTTTACAGCCAGGTGATGAGCCTCTCGTTCTCATCCCTTAACTCCCTGCCAATCACCATCAGGTACCTGCTTGGAGAGGGCAAAGGTACTGGCTGGGCTCGTCTTTCTGTTATTTTTGTTGGTACTGCTATCCCCCGATCTCATAGTGCTGCCCCCTGGCATCTTCCATTTTCGTGATTTGCTGGGCTGCTGCCATACCGGCTCTGCTGGTTGAGCTATCATGTGCTGCCTCTTCTGGAAAAGGCAGGTCTTGAGTCAGTTGTGGGGACTGAGGCTGTAGGTCTTGTGGCAAGACATGGACTCAAGTATCACACAGAGGCAGAGATAATTGGGAGTAGCATTAGACAGCCCATATCAGGTGATGTTTGTGGAAAGCTGATTGAGCATCCGGGGGTCCTGGTTTGCATGGCAAGGATGCTGTGTGGGGATGAGCTCTCAGTGGTGCTGAATGCTGAAGTGCTACATCTTTACTGGCATTAAGTCATCAAACATGAACTCCAGGTACAGCAGGCCCTTGACACACACCTGGATGAGCATGGGTTTGCTGTGCTGGGGTCATGCTGCCCTATTCACGGTCGTGGGACACAAAGTTGCTGTGGAATGCCTCCTTGGGGTGCTTAAGCACACAGTACAGTTCCGTATTATACCCCTTAAAGATGCTGCAGAAGTAGAGTGGGATCAGAGTCCAGCCAAAAGAAAGTGATAGTTAACATGGCATCATCCTCAAGAACTCAGTCGTGCAAGCATCCCACCAAAGATAGTTACATTCCTCTGTCCAGTTCTGAAGCTGTTTGTTAATCTCGAATATTCTGTAGTCCATTTGGTTGCCACACTGTGTGTGTTTCCCAATCCCAAGCTCCAAGTTTGCAGGCGGGTACCTGGGAGTTGCGTCCACACCCCGATCCAGCATGGTGCCAGGATGGAAGGAGGGAAGGCATTGCCTTTCCAGGGCTCCTTCAGTGAGCACAGCTTGAATGACTTTGAGGAACACCAGGACAGGCAATGCCCACTGGCATTGTCACATCACTTGCCACTGGGGGCCTAGCTGAGTCAGTGTCTACCCTGCACAGGGACAGGCTGGGCACGAGCCGCTGCTGCCTCCTGTGGCCCCGTCACTGGCCCAACTCGGCCTCGACTCTGGTGCAGACAAGGAAGCCAGGCAGGAAGGTGAGCTGCCTCTGCATGTGTGCGCACAGTTGTGCGACTGGAGTGTGTGTCTATGTGTGCATGTCTGTGCGCTCCCACGGCTGCCACAGCTTGCTCCACCCCCATCCTTCGCTTTCCCTCTCGCCACAAAATATTTTTAAAAACCTAAATATTCATACATAGGTGAGTGGTTGAGTAAACTCTAGCACATCCACACAAAGGAGTATTATACAACTGTAAAAAAGAATGAGGAGCTCTAAGATCTCATGAAATGATTTTGAGGATATAGTGAGAAAAAAAAACAAAAGAGTATGTGTGGTATGCTACCTTCATTTTTAAAAAAAGGTGATAAAAGAAAATACAAATGTATCTGCTCATTTATGTAAAAGAAGTACTGGAAGGAAAAACTAGAAATGCAAATGATTGGTTATCTATGAAGGGTGGGTGGAAAGAGAGGGCAAGAATGGGAAAATGGGGGTGGGGTAGCAGGAATGGGAAGGGGTGAGCCTTTTCTTTTTGAATATCTCTGATTCATAGAACTATAGTAATGTTTCACATACTCAAAAAAATAAAAATAAATAAAACCAACCAGTATGGGGGAGCAACAAATGGAATACAAACAGCAACGAGTGAGTCTTAAGTGTTTTACAAATGAATAACAACCACAATGAAGGGGATGAGGAAGAAAAAAATTAACCCAAATAACTTTGGAAAACATTATCCATACTAAATATTGAAAGGCCAAAACAAAAAACAAACAAACAAAAAACCTGTCAAAATATTTCTCAAAATATTGTAGGTTAGGAATTCTAAAACTATTTTTGTGTATACTAGAATTGAACAAATATGTAAATATCTTTTGTATCTCATTGGAGAAAGAAATTAAAAATTAAAGGGTGAAAGCTCAAAACAAACAATTAATACTGGATTGGAATCCATCGTATCAGTAAAAACATATGGTTCCAAGAGCCTATTTCCAAGTAAGGTCACGTTTACAGACAGGGTATTAGGACTTGAACATGTCTTTTTGAGGGACACCATTCAACCTATAAAAGTTTCTAAACACTATTCTCCAATAAAAGAAACCATGGCTTCTAGGTTTCATGTGTTTTTTTGCCATTTATATTTATTCTTTGGACAAATGTCTATTCAAGTCTTTTGCCCATTTTTTAATTGGGTCGTTTGTCTTTTTATTGTTGAGTTGTAACATTTCTTTATATATCCTGGATATTAAACCCTTATCAGATATGTGATTTCCAATTTTTTTTTTTTTCCCATTGAGTTGGCTGCCTTTTCACCCTTTTGACAAAGTCCTGTGAGGTACAAAGATGTTTAATTTTGAGGAGGTCCCATTTATCTATTCTTTTGTTGCACGTGCTTTGGGTATAAAGTCCAAGAAACCAACACCTACTACAAGGTCTTGAAGATGTTTCCCTACGTTTTCTTCTAGCAGTTCCATGGTCCTGGCTTTTATATTTAGATCTTTGATCCATTTTGAGTTGATTCTTGTATAGGGGGTGAGATAGGGGTCCTCTTTCATTCATTTGGTTATAGATATCCAGTTCTCCCAAAACCATTTGTTGAAGAGACTGTTTTGTCCCATTAACATGGACTTGGTAGGTTTGTAAAAAACCAGTAGACTATATAAGTGAGGGTTTATTTCTGGGTTCTCAATTCTATTCCACTGATTGATGTGTCTATCTTTATGCCAGTACCATGCTGTTTTGACCACTGTAGCTTTGTAATATATTTCAAGATCAGACAGTGAAATTCCTCCCATGTCACTTTTCTTTTTTAGAATGCTTTTGGCTATCTGGGTGCACTTACCCTTCCAAATGAATTTGGTAATTGCCTTCTCTAATTCTGTAAAGTAAACTGTTGGGATTTTGACTGGTATTGCATTGAATCTATAAATCAGTTTGGGTAAGACTGACATCGTCATGATATTTATTCTTCCAATCCATGAACATGGAATGTCTTTCCATTTGTTTAGGTCTTTTTATTTTTCTTTTAGCATTGTTTTGTAGTTTTCTGCATATAGGTCCTATACCTGTTTGGTTAAATTAACTCCTAGTTTTTTGAGTCTTTTTGTTGCTATTGAAAATGGAATTTTTCCCCTCATTTCCTCCTCAGATTGTTCAGTAGTAGTGTACAAAAACATTACTGATTTTTGCATGTTGATCTTGTATCCTGCCACTTTGCTGAACTCATTTATTAGTTCAAGTAGCTTTGTCATGGATACTTCAGGATTTTCTAAGTACAGGAACATGTCATCAGCAAACAATGAGAGTTTTACTTCTTCTATTCCTATTTGGATGCCTTTAATTTTTTTTCTTGTCTAATTGGCCTAGCTAGAACTTCTAGTACAATATTGAATAACAATGGTGACAATGGGCATCCTTGTCTTGTTCCTGATCTTAAAGGGAGAGCTTTCAACCTTTCCCCATTGAGTATGATGTTGGCTGTGGGTTTTTCATATATGCCTTTTATCATATTGAGGAATTTTCCTTCTATTCCTATCTTTTGAAGTGTTTTTATCAAAAAAAGATGCTGGATTTTGTCGAATGCCTTTTCCGCATCGATTGAGATGATCATGTGTTTTTTTCCTTCAATTTGTTAATGTGGTGTATTACATTGATTGATTTTCTTATGTTGAACCAGCCTTGCATACCAGGAATAAATTCCACTTGGTTGTGATGCATAAGCCTTTTGATATGCTGTTGGATTCAATTTGCAAGTATTTTGTTGAGAATTTTTGCATCTATGTTCATTAGAGAGATTGGCCTGTAATTTTCTTTCCTTGTGGAATCTTTATCTGACTTTGGTATTAGGGTGATGTTGGCTTCATAAAATGTATTGGGTAATTTTCCCTCTTCAATTTTTTAGAAGAGTTTAAACAGGATTGGTGTTAATTCTTTTAGAAATGCATGGTAGAATTCACCTGTGAAGCCATCTGGTCCTGGACTTTTCTTTGCTGAGAGATTTTTTGATGATGGATTCAATCTCCTTAAATGTGATTGGTTTGTTAAGTTTTTGTATTTCTTGTAATGTCAGCGTAGGATGGTTGTGCATTTCTAGGAATTTGTCCATTTCATCTAGGTTGGCTAGTTTGTTGGCATATAATTTCTCATAATGTCCTCTGATGATTCTTTTTATTTCTGTGGGGTCATTTGTAACTTCCCCCCTTTTGTTTCTGATTTGTATCTTCTTTCTTTTTTTCTTTGTTAGTCTAGCTAGGGGTTTGTCAATTTTATTGATCTTCTCAAAGAACCAGCTTTTGGTTTTGTTGATTTTCTCTATTGTTTTCTTGTTATTGTTGTTTTCCTTTTTATTTATTTCCACTCTAATCTTGATTACTTATTTCCTTCTGCTTGCTTTTGGATTGGTTTGCTGTTCTTTTTCTAGTTTTTCTAGTTGTTCAGTTAAACCTTTGAGTTTAGCTCTTCTTTTTTAATGTAGGTGTTTAGGGCTATAAATTTCCCTCTCAAGACTGCCTTCACTGTATCCCATAAGTTTTGAGAAGTTGTGTTCTCATTTTCATTTGTCTTGGAGGCTTGGAGGAGAGTATAGAAGAGTATAGAAGAAAGAATAGCAGAAAGGATGCCAAAAGAGTAAAAAGACAGACAAAAATAAGATGACATATGAAAACCAAAGAATAAAATGGAGGAAGTAAATAGTGCATTTACAGTAATATTGAAGGTGAATGGATTAAACTCCCCAATCAAAAGATACAGACTGATAGAATGGGTAAAAAGCCATCAGCCATCCATATGTTGCTTACAAGAAACTCACCTTAGACCCAGGGATACAAACCGGCTGAAAGTGAAAGGTTGGAAAAAGATACTCTACGTGAATAGTAACCAGAAAAGAGCAGAGGTAGCTATATTAATATCAGACAAAACAGACTTTAAATGCAAAAAAGTTATAAGAGATACAGAAGGCCATTATATATTAATAAAAGGGACGATCCACCAGGAAGATATAACAGTCATAAATATCTATGCACCTAACCAGGGTGCCCCAAAATACATGAGACAAACTCTGGCAAAACTGAAGGGAGAAATAGACATCTCTACAATAATCTTTGGAGACTTCAACACCCCACTCACATCATTAGATAGAACAACTAGACAGAAGGTCAACAAGGAAACAGAGAACTTGAACAATATGATAAACAAGTTAGAGACCTAATAGACATATTCAGAACACTGCATCCAAACTCAGCCATTTATACATTCTTCTCAAGTGCCCATGGATCTTTCTCCAGGATAGATTACATGTTAGGTCACAATGCAGCTCTCAATAAATATAAAAAGATTGAATGCGAATATTCTCGGTGACCTGATTTTGTGATAATCAGGATAGGCTAAACATTCATTAAAAATGGATAAATGTAAACATTCGCTGTATTAGAAAATGGATAAAAGTAAACATTCGCTATGTTAGAAACCATGCATATGTCCCCAGACCTAGTTTTTCTCCCTTGGTCTGGTTTTTAGAATGCTGATGATAAACTAAGCCTGATTTATTATATAACCATCCTGTATGGGAAAAGACTATTGGGTATCTTTGGTCAACCTTAAGAGATATAGCAGGGGGACAGATGTGGCTCAGGTGGTTGGGCGTCTCTCTCCTACATGGAGGGACCTGAGTTTGATCCCTGGGACCTCCCAGTAAAAATTAAAAAAAGAAAAATATGGAAGGTGTGTGGGCCACTAGGCCCCGCACATGGGTGCACTGCCAGGCCCCGTGAGCCATGCAGTAAGATGATGACATAACAGGAGAGTGACACAAGGGAGAGCCAAGACAAGACGCACCGAAAAACCAGGAACTAAGGTAGCCTAGGCGGTAGGACGCCTCTCTCCTACATCGAAGATTCCAAGGATTGAATTCCAGTGAAGACAGGAGGAGAAGGATTAGAAGAGAGGCAGGAAACAGACACAGACAGTTGCCCAATGAATGGACACAGAAACAGCAAAAACGGGGGGGGGGCGGTGGGGGGAACACGTTAAAAATGGATAAAAGTAAATAAATTAATAAACCCTTAAAAAAATGTATAGGGGAATAAGATATGGACTATAGTTAGTAGTAATACTTTGACAAAGCTCTTTCATGATTTGTTAACAACGCAGGGTGTTTGGAGCGGGCTGATGTGTGGGAGCCCTGTATGATGTTATGTATGTCTGTTTTGTAAGTTCATGATGTTTACTGAACACTTATAGATTATGTTTGTTTATGTGTGAATGATATACTTCAATAAATTGTTTTTTAAAAAAAGATTGAAATTATACAAAGCACCTTCTTGGATCATAATGGAATGAAACTGGAAATCAATAATGGACAGGAAAAAAGTAAATATGCAAATGTGTGGAGGCTGAACAACTCACTCCTAAATAATCAGTGGGTCAAAGAAGAATTTGAAAGTGAAATCAGTAAATATATTGAGACAAATGAAAACAAGAACACAGTGTATCAAAACTTACGGGATACAGAGAAGGCAGTCTTGAGAGGGAAATTTATAGCCCTAAATGCCTATACTAAAAAAGAAGAAAGAGCTAAACTCTTTTTTCCTTTTAATATAAAACGCTGACAGCTTATTATGAATTAAAACAAGTGTTGAAATTTAGGGAAATTCTTAATTTCAAATAGATGAAGGTAAAGGAAATGATAAAAGAAGACAACGATGGTTTTTGACAATAACACTTAATGGTCTCAATTTTAATATACCACGCCTCACCTTCCTTTCTGACTCTGCCTTGGAGCGCCTTCTGACTGTGCTATACAAACCTAGGAGTGACATCAAATAGAGTGGGAGGTGCTCTTACTAATGAATAACTATTTTCTCATTGTGAGATTTCAACTCCAACTTTCTAGTCTATTTCTCTCTTCACCCCTCTGTGCCTCTTGCCATCTCTTGTGGTCCTTCAAACCTTTCTATCTACCAGGGATTCAATGTCATTACTTTTATACACATTAAAATGCCTTCTCTCTATATAAGTTTCCAATAAATACTCCCTGATTCTGATGTAGGTCAAGTTTAGAATGCAAATACATTTTGTAATAGTTAAGACTAGCTTTAGAACTATGCAAAATTGTGAAGAAACTGAAATTTTTCCACACTTTTCATCCTCATTATCAGTTTTTTATTGTTGTTCAGACATGGATTTATTTATTCATTTAGAAATTTAAAAAAACATGGGCAGGAAAATGTGAGTACTCCTTCTAGGATCCCATAATTTGGTAGGAAGACAGATATACAAGCAAATACAAGTATCATATAAGAGCTGTAATATTTGTGTGAAGCTTTTTTGGTTTCAAAACAACAATGATCTAAATAAAGTATGGGCTTTAGTTAAAACAGCCACCACCACCACAAAAGAGAAACGATGGTATAGAACTAGCACGCATAAATTTAAGTTCTTCATTAATCCAGTTTAGTTCATCTTTTTCTCCCCTCTACTCCCACAGCACTAGTTTTTTCCTTCCTTCTTGTGCTGACTATAGCTGTCTGCTTTATCCAAAAGTTATTTTCAAATATCTGTTACTTCCAATATTTTAGTGGCATTTTGAGGGAAGGGATACACTAAATATATCCTTGTATCTCTAGCACCTCGAATGTACCATCTACACTAAAGAATTTTGATTATCAACTAAAAATTATTAACTAAAATTAAAAATCTTATTTGGCAAAATCGTTTTGGTTTGTTTTGGTGAATCTAGTCAAGCAAAAATATTGTGTTCCTATGTTTAATTCCTTGTCATTCTGTGGTGACGGGCAGAGGAACAAGTATATTTATTTTTACTTGACATTACTCACGTTGCTTTCATTGTTTAGTCTGGAGCAGTCTAGAAGTCTAGGGTAACTACTAAAATTCTTTTTTTGGGTTTAACAGTTCCTTGGAACCTTTAATTCTCTAAGCTCTGGTTTTGCTTTCCTCTACATGGTCACACATTGAAATGTTATCTGTTGGAAATGGTCACAAGTGATTAACCTTTTGAAATGAAAAATTAGATTAAAATTCAGATAAAGAATTGGTCCTTCTCTGTTTTTTCCATGACTTACTAGTCATGAAATTTCCTTGTTGCCAGTCAGTATATATGCTGGACACTATTTGCTATAGCCTTCAGTGCAATCTACCAAACATCCTCTCCATTTTGGGTACATAGTAGAATTACATTTTTCCTCTTTCCTGCATTTAGATGTGGCTAAGTGAATTGATTTGACTAATGAAATATTGAAAAAGGACGTATGACAGTTCTAGGAAGAAGTTTGAAGTACTGGTACTCAATTACCCATATTCCTTTTCATGGCTGCTATGATAATAGAAGCATATAGCAAGATGCAGACTCCATCAACCTGATTGAGTGATTATTTTGAGCAGAGCACCTCTGCTGACTTACACTGTGCATGTAGCGTAAGTGAAAAATAAACTTTTGTTGTCTTAAGCTTCTAACATTCTGGGGTTGTTTACTACTGTAGCTGAATCTAGCCTGTCCTGATTGGTATACTACCTGACTAACATGATTAAGTACTGTGAACATAATCAAGTTCCCTCCAGGAATATAAGGCAGGGCTGCAGAAAAGAAGAGTAAATAGACAATTACCCTCCTGGATGTGAAAGAAGCATTCAGCATTATTTTTTTATTAATTTTATTGAAACATAGTCATAAACCATACAATCCATCTAAAGTGTACAACCAAGGCATTGGTATAATCACAGAGTTGTGCATTAATCACTTCAATCAATATTAGAGCATTTTCATTACTCCACAAAAAAGAAAAGAAAAAAAACAACAAAAATAAACAATACTTTTTGTCTAGTTTCTTTCACTTAGCATACTTCCGTTGTTTTTTTTTTTTAACAATTGATGGAAGGTTATTAATATATTACTTTATACTACTGTCCATAGTTTGCTTTGGTTGTATTTTTGCCTGCATATCACCCTGATATTAACATACATTTTTTTCTGTTTCAAAGAAAAACATTCACTATTAACCATACTCATTTTTCACAGGAGGGTTTGCTATGCTATACAGTCTCATGTTTCATTTTTTAGCTGTCCTTCAAGTGATATATACGGCCTAAGACTTTCTCTTTCAACCACTATCATATCCATATATTAGCACTGCTAAATACAAACACTATGATGTGCTTTCACCATCTCTATTCGTTTCAAAACATTTACAAACAACAGTTTCTGCACAGATTAAACCTCAGCTTTCCATTCTTTAACCTCATTATATTCTAGCTATTAACTCCAGGGGTTAATTGGAATTGATTGCATGAAGTTGTGTTGATTAAAGAGGGCCTGACTTCATAATCTCCACTCAGACTTCTGCCTGGAACTGCAGACTCATATATTCAACTCTCACTGAACATCTCCACTTGGATGTTAAATAGACATTTTGAAGTATGTATATATAAATAGTTACTATGGCTACGAGATATAAAATGGAGTTGGGAGGTCATTCTGGGGGTTACTTTTATGCAGTTCTCAGCCATGCATCACAAACTGCCAAAATATGCATAGCCATAAGTAACAATGTTTTTCAAAACCCTGGACATCAGAAACAAACCACAGGATAAGTAACTCAAGAACTATCTAACCTGAGAATATCCACCAATCACAAACAACTTAAGTAATCTTTTCCTTTTTCTTGAAAAACTCTTGCCTGGAAGCACCCAAGACAGGGCACAATTCAGGTTGCTACCTGAATCTGTGTTCCCAGAATTGCACTTCTAAAACCCCAGATAAATTATTTTGATGCCTTGCAGCTCAGTTTGTTATTTCTTGGTTCACCGAAAAAATTATGTCAAACCTGAGCTCCTGGACTATCCACCAACTACCTACCTCCTGCCTTCCCTATCTCAGTTAATAACAGCTTCATCATTTCAGCTTCTGGTAGCTAGAACTTTCGAAGTCATCCTTGAATCCTCTCTTTCTAGAACATTCATCCTTACTCAGAATCCCACCATCACACCCCATTCACTTCGTCCACCCACCCTGGTCCAAGTTATTACCATCTCTTGCCTGGAATATCGCAATAGCTCCTACCAAGTTTCTCTGCTTTTAACTTTTGCATACTCCTTGCATGTTCCACACCTCTGGGCCTTTGTCCTTGCTCTTCTCTCTGCCTGAAAGGATTTTCCTTCAAGTATTCATATGACTGATTGAATTACTGCCTTCTGGTCTTAAGCAAAAACCACCATCTCAGCCCAGCTTTCCCTGGCCTGGTCTACAGCCAGTCACAACAGATACAGCAGCCTCACTTCCTCCTTCCCTACCTTTGTTTCCTAGCACTGTTTAACCTACCTGTACGTTTATTTAAATTGTCTTTTTCCCACTAGAATATAAATTCCACAAGGTAAGCAATTGTGTGTGTTTGGCGGGGCTACAGGTGGGAAGTTCCTATCTCCTAATACCCAGAACACTGCCTGGCATATAGTTTGATATTCAACAATATTAGTTTTAATGACTAAAGTGACTTATAGGAGTCAACTAGAATTAAAGTTTTGTAGTGTTGGGGGTCAGCAATATGAGTGTATCAGGGATTATTCAAGGCATAGGAAACAACAAATGCAAAAGCCTTGGGCTAAAGCAGAGATCACACATTTAGGAAACAATAAAAATTCAGCTAGACTGAAATGTAAAGTTCAAGGTCAGGATAATTAGTGTAGGATGAATTTGGATTAGTTAGCAGGAGTTGATTATAAAATTCCTTATGGGAATTTTATGCTAGACAAAGGAGAACAATTGAAAGATTTTAAGAAGGGGAGTGACAAGGTCATATTTTCACTAAAAACAACAACAGCAAAACAGAGACTGCAATTTCGATAATATATTAGAAAGGGAAGAGGAAGAGGAGTGGTTATTTCTAAAAGGATCTTACCTATGATAAGAATACTCCCGGGGTTGCAGTGTGTTCTTGAGGAGTGGGAGCAGAGGGCCAACAAAATTATCCAAGATGGGAGTCTATCCCCTACATTAAATACAAACAAAAAGTATTAGAAAAAAAGTGATGTGATTATAGGTTTCTAAGTCTGTGTTGAACTGAAATAAAAAATCATTTTGAAGTAATAAACAAATATAATTGTAACAACGATTTGAGTACACATGGGGGCTGAGGAACTAATTATTTCTACTCTCTAAAGTGCCTACTGCTGTTTATCAAGTTTGCAAGATAAATGCTTTAATTCATTACATTTACATAAATCCTCTTACAGCCCCTTCTTTATCAGTGCTCTTGCAAAATGAATTGATTTCCTAACACTTTCAAACTTTTTTCAATTATTGTCCTTAGATTTGCACTTTATTAAATTTAGCTTTTCTTCAGGTAAAGTATCTTATCAACTTATCACCAAAAAATGTGGATTCAAGAATCAATCAAATTTTGAAAATTTAATTTCCTTCCTTATGAATAGAGTCCGCCTCTTGTCACCTTCTGCATGATACCCACTGCTTTCATTAAATCAAAGCTGGTAACCCCAGTAGGTTTAGCCGTGCAGCCTTAGAAAGAACTGAAAATTTAAATAGCAAGTTGGTACAAAACCTCAGCACATTATGAGGAAGATTACTAAATAAATATGGTTTTTTAAAAATGAAAATCTCTTGGCATTGAATTTTCCTTCATGTAAATTGGTCATGTCCATCCTCTTTTCAGAGCGTAAAGCTTACTAAATTGATTTGCAATATCACATTACAATCAAGGAGAAAAATTCCACCCTTCATAATACTCACTAAAAATATCAGAATAATAAGTATTAATACACATTTCTGTGCCTATTACTTTTTTTAAGTACCTCCTAGAAGAGAATGATATAGTGTTTGGGAGATGGTAGGAAGAAGCAGAAGGATATAATTATACCTTTAAGTGCATTAAAGAAGAGATTAGAATAAATCCAAGACTAATCTACTACACAAACAGCCCTTAGGCAACCCCAAATATTAGCCTGGCTTAGAGAATGTCAGCCTCTTCTTCCTTTTATCCTTGGTATGGAGTGGCTCAGATTTATTACGTTATGTTTTATCCATTTCTGAGCTTTCCTGGTGCAAAATCAACACCATCCACTTGAAGTTCCAGGATGAAGTAGTGGAGGGCCTTGGGCCCTGCTGATCTCCACTGATAAGGACCACATTTCCTTGTTTGACCATTGTTTTAAAGATTAAATCCAAAGGGGAACAGGAATACAAACTTGAAGAAGAGAGAGAGAGAGAGAGAGAGAGAGAAAGAGTGAGTGAGTGTGTGTGTGTGTGTGTGTGTGTGTGTGTGTGTGTTGGTGGGTAAGTTAGGAAATGTCTTTCTCTTGGTTTCACTTTCCCATTTGAGGGGGAGGTCCAATAGATAATTTCCCTGTCCCACCCATCCTTTCCAGGGGAGGAGTGAATCCACCCAGTAAATTTGGGAATACATATGCCTGGCTTTGTGGGCAGGGCAACCTCATACTGAGTAAGCACTGTAAAAGTATTTGTTAAATTAACCAGTCCCCCCATGAATAAATAAGTAACTAGATAACCAAATAAATAATTTCCAAACTCAGGTGAGGAATAGATCATTTTTTACCATCTTAAATGCTATGATTTTGTTAAGTCAGTATTTTTTTTTTAATTGAAGATATTTAATATATAAATCCATTTAAAAATATTTAAGGGGGTTTAATTGACAAAGATGCTCAAAAATTAAGAGTTTAAAACATTAAACTTGATCTAATCAGGTATGAAAGAGTAAAGGTGAGTTCATTTTCAAATAAAATATATTTATAAGTGACAGGATAAAATGTGTAAAAAATGCTTTAGGGCCTGAGCAAAATGTGGTTTTTAAATTTGTAGCTGTAATGAATTGATTGTGAATTTAAATGCAAAATGTCAAAGTATGTTCATTACGAAAAGGCAATCTAAAAATTCACATTAGCTATTAAAATACTTCATTGATATATCAAACCTTTCAGAGATTATTTTTAAAAGCACAGATGTGAATGTCAATGAAAGGGCTTTGAACATTGACTATGGGGAAAGCTATCAATACAAACGTCCCTGGATAGTCTTTCTTCCTTCCTTCAAAGCAACAATCAAAAAATATGACCCTTTTAAAAATAAACTTTCTGTATTTGAAAATGTCAGGAAAAATATTATTTGCTCATTAAAAAAAAATTAAGTTTCCCCCACCCCAGGTGGCTCCCTTGTCTGTCTGCTTGCTGTGTCTGCTCGTCTTTTTTAGGAGGCACTGGCACCCGAACCCAGGATTTCCCATGTGGGAGGCAGGTGCCCAACTGCTTGAGCAACATCTACTACCTATTTGCTCATTTTTAATTGATGTTTATTTTAGCTAGCATATTAGATTACAGTCTGTGATTGTTAGGCTAATGTGTCAGCTCGACCAGGTAATTGTGCCCAGTTGTTTGGTCAAGCAAGCACTGGGCTAATTGTAATACAAGCTGATTTGCAATATCACAAGGATAATTATGGGCTTTAGTCACCAGTGAGTTTACTACATAGATGGCTGACTACATCTACATAGATAGCTGACTACATCTACATTGACCAGAGAGATTGCCCTTAGCAATGAGTAACGCTTTATCCAATCAGTTCATGCTTTAAAAGGGGAAGTGATTTCAGCATTCAGAGAGAATTTCCCAGCTCCTCTTTGGACAGCCAGCATCTCCTGGAAACTCATCAAGGACCTTCAATGGACTTTCATCGGAGCCCCTGGTTTGTAGCCTGCCTGCGGAACCTGGGCTTGTGCATCACCATGGTCATGTGAGAGACTCTTATAAAATCTCATATTGTTTACAGATATCTCCTGTTGATTCTGTTTCCTAAAAGAACCCTGACTAATACACAGTCCTTCATCCATTACCCAATGAACCAATTCTACACATAGGTAGAATTTTATTTTTGAATATTTTAAGGAATGTGAGATACCTTTGTCCTTAAGCGTGATAATCATGCCTGTTTAGAACATTAGTCCCTAACTTTACTATATTACATTTTATAGAGGTAAAAGTCACTGTGCTAAATGCCTTAATCTAATCCAGTATGAGTATTTCTATTCCAGTGTGATTGTTGAGACACAAATACAAAATGTTACTATAAACAAAGAGCTGAACCGAGAGATGTAATAATGTGCTATAAGATTTCATTTCTTCCTAAGGGTCCCAAAGGTGTATTTGTTCTAACTCTCATGGTACAGGCAGGAACTTGACAGTGGAAGTGATGCAAATGTGTTATACATAACCAAGTGCCCATTTTCAGATATATGACTTCTCCAGGTATAAAATTGTTCCTATGGAAAATGTGATGTGCTTCAAGGCAATCTAATTTATTCTGTGAGCATCAGGAAATAATTTAGTGAGAAAATGGAAATTTCCTTTAAGATATATGAAGGCAGGCTGTGTTTCCTCTTTGAATAAACATCTTACAAAGATAACATTGTCATTTATATGGATGCCATTGATGGGAAATCAGGAGCATTTAATAATAATAAAAAAAGCTGATTGCAGCATATTGAAGGGGAAAAACCTGGGAGTCCTCTCAGAAGGCCAAGTGAAAAATAGTGGCAGGAAAGTGTAATTAAAGAAAGAGACATAAACTAAGCCTGGAAAAAGAATGCAGGAAGGTGGGGGGGTGACAAGACAAAGTGGAACGATATACAGAGGATTTTTGCAAAGGGTTTTAAGGGAGAGGAAAAAGAAACAGTGAGCAGGAGCACTTCAATTCAGATTGGCAGGTACTAAACAGTTTGGTTGCTCCCATCAATAACAGGGAAAGGCATTTCTCTAGGGCACTCCACGGCATAGGGAAGAAGGGCATTAGAGAAAACAGCATGCCTCAGGCCAAGTTGTTTTACTCAGAAAGACTTGGCCTAGCTCAGCTAGCTGTTGGAGAAAATTGCACGCGCATAGCTGAGAAAGAAATATAGACCTTTCTATTTTTCATCCAGTTCAAATAAAAGCCAGGGCACAATCAACATAACAAAAGATGTGCCATGCAGATTACTTAATATAATTCTCCTGCATTCATCAAAAATCTTTCACTCTTTAGAAGCCTGTTCTCCGCAAGCAGTTTAGGTGTCTCACAGAGCTAATGAAATGTATCATCAAAGAAGTATTTGTATTCACGTACACTAGCAAAAGCATAGGCAGAGCCACCTCCTGGGTATGCTGTGAAATGTAAGAAGAGGTCCCCCATTTTAAAATACCTCCCTCAAGAGCTTGCTGCTGTGCAAGAAATTCCTTCCAGTAGGGTCATTCAGGTTTAGGCATTCTCTTCTTTGAAGGTCCAGGTTAAATTTAAGTCTGTTACCTGAAAGGAAAAGTAGACTCTTTTTTTGGCATGGTCCTCATCTATAATGGTTAACAATAACACCAATTGGCAACTTTCGAGTATCTCATCAGCTTTTCTTCTCTGAAAAGCGCCCTGCTTGACTTTTCCTTGGCTGTTCAAGCAAACATCATGCAATGGGTTGGCTTAAACAATGGGAATTTATTAGCTCAATTTTGAGGCTAGGAAAAGTCCAAATCAAGACATCATCAAGGTGATGCTTTCTCCCCAAAGACACTGGCATTCTGGGGCTGGCTGCCTGCGATCCTTGGTCCTTAACTTTTTCTGTCACATGACAAGGCATCTGGTAGCTTCTCCTGGCCTCTCCCTTCTCCTCCAGGTTTGGTTGATTTCAGCTTCTGGCTGTTCCCTCTGTAGCTTCTCTCTCTCAATTTCATTTTGCCTCTAAAGGACTCCGGTAATAGGATTAAGACCCATCCTGATTGAGCTGGGCCATGACATAATTGAATAACCTCATCAAAAGGTTCTAAACACACAGGAATGGATTAAGTTTAAGAGCATGTTTTTCTGGAGTACATAGCTTCAAACTTCCACATACCCCAATTCACACGGGTTGGCCCTAGACAATTATGTTTTACTAGTACTACATATGTGAACTTACCCTACTGATCATAGCTGATTGGACAAGTAGGGATACATGATTCAAGCTGAGCCAATCAGAATCTTTCTCTTAAGAATTGAAATGCAGATATACAGAAATTAGGAATTACAAATTGAGATTAATGTCATAGCCCTAAGATTTTTTTTCCCTCAAAATAGAATCAGATAGGTATTGCTTTTAAAGGAGAAAAATATCATGAAATCCCAATATAAGCATACTAATGTATTACAATGTTATTTGATCCTGAGTTAACATACACAATACCTATACTTATAATCCATATATATTTATAAGACCAAAGACAATTACACATACAAACAAAATAAGTCAAATGAATGGCACAAATTTAATATGAAGGGTATACTGTTTTGCCTAAAGTAAGTCACTGAATGCTTATGAGTCATGTGATGAACTAATTTTCCTATGACTTAACTTTCATCCAGATACCATGTTGTGATTCTGTAGGTGGAATGTATCACAGGTATCTTAAGTGCCCATGACCTTTGCAATGATTTTGACTCTGTTCTTTTATCAATAGCCTTTACATTTAAACATTTGAATAACTTTGCTCTAGAGCAAAACTAATAGAAATTTCTGCAATGATAAAAATGTTCTATATCTGTACTGTCTGATACAGTAGCCACCAGTCACATGTAACTATCATATTACCCGAAATGTGGCTAATGTGACTGATATATTAGATTATAAATTTTATTTAATTTTTACTAATTTACATTTAAATAGCCACAAGTGGCTAGTGGCTGTTGTAATGGGCAGCACAACTCTACTTTTTTCTGAACCTCCTTTCAAATGCTGGTTCTCCAAAATATCGCTAAAACAACGTGTTGCATGGTAAATTAGCCCCCAATTTAGTGGCTTAAAACAACAAATTTTTATTAGCGCACACAGTTTCTATGGGTCAGGAATTTGGGAGCAGGTTAGCTGAGTGATTCTGGCTTAGTTTATCTCATGAAGGTACAGTCAAGATGTTCACTGGGGCTGGAGGATCTGTTTCCAAGAGAGTTGTTGGTAGGAGGTTGGAGGCTGTCACACAGTTGTTGGCAGGAGGCCTCAGCTTCTCACCAGGTGGGCCCCTGCATAGGACTGCTAAATGTGTCCTCACAACATGGCAGCAAGCTTCCACAAGAGAGAGGAAGTCAGAGAGTTTTTCATGATCTAATTTCCAAAGCCTCACACTGTCGCTTTCTCTTTATTCCATTTATTAGAAGGAAGTTAGCCAGCACTCAGGAGGAGAAATGGTTTCTAATTCTTGAAGGGAAAAGCATCAAATAATTTGTGTACATAACCTAAGCCTACCGCAGATATGTTAACTTATCTAAAGCAATGCAGCTAAAAAGTGGAAAAGCTAGTAATTGAACTTAAGTCATTTTCTGGACCCAGTATTTTAATCACAGTACTCCATTGCCTAGAACAACCATTCCTCCAAACGCATAATTTCTTAAAGGTGCATTTAGAAACCAAATGACATCAAAATGCAAGTCTCTGGCTTAATTATTGATAAAGTAATTATAAAAATAATTATAAATATTAAAAAATGATGTGCATCTTAATCCATTTGAGTTCACAAATCTATTTTGCATTACATAGTCTTCTTTAATAATTTTTCCTCGTTCCTCAGTCATTGGATATATACTATGCTTCAGAAGGAAGGTGGAGCAGTCAGTAAGGAGTTTGGAATGTCAAAAGCCACTGGAAATTCCAGTTAAACCTCTCTTCTAGGAAGCCTCAGAGTGACAGCCATACCCAACCTCCTATTTGAGGCTCTCTTATATAACCCTACTGAAGCTGCGTTTGAGGGAAGAGTCACCATCAAAGAAGTGCAGGTTGAATGATGTTTCCAATCTTTATCTCTTTTCTCAGAGAAGCAAAAAAGGATCCAAGTACATAGTTGACAAGAATTTTACTAAAATCCTGGTCATCTTCTATTCTCTAATATCCCTGTACACCCCAGAGCCTCTCATTATTCTGACCCAGAAGAATTCTTTCTGTCCTCGATGCCAGTCCATTCCCCCTTTCTCTTGCTCTCCCATTTCACTCACAATGTGCACTTTCACAAGAGTCTTTCTTTAGACCTAATGTTCCTGAGGAGTATAATAGCTCTTCTTTTCTCAATACTTTTGTTGAAAAAATTGTCAGTAAGGCTTTTGTTCCTTCTGCTTCTTTCTCACTCATAGATTCATCATTACTACAGCCCAAAGGACCAATGACATTAGAGGTAAAGAGATAGCAACATACTGTACTAATCGAGAACCTTCTTTTGTGTGTAGGGAGGAGGGGGAAACACACTTATGACCATTTCCTCTGCCACTCTGTACACAGATGCCTGGACCAGAACCCAAAGGTAACTATCTACAGTTCCGACAGGACTCTAAGAAGTGGCTTGGCAGAAACCTGCCCAGACTGAGAGATCCACATTTAATGGTGATTGAGTAAACCACTCACATCCTTTCTTTGATAAAATTTAAATGTGAAACACTCAACAAGGAAATAAGTGTAGTAGGTTGACTAATGCACCCCAACAAACACATGTTCTAGACTCAGATTAAGAACTTGTGTTTGTTGGGCTACATTCAACCTATAGTGCCAATGGGTGCAAACTCATTGTAAATAGGACCATTTGGAAATGTTATTTTTAATTAATGTGTGGCCACCTGGAGCAGGGTGGGCCTTAAATTGGATTATGGGAGGATTTAAAAATATAACACAGAAGTCACAGGAGCAAGAAATGAGAGGACATCACCATGTGATGGGAGGCAGAAATACAAGCCAAGGAACTCCAAGGATTGCTGGCGGCCAGCATGAGGGCACTACAGTCTTCTGGGAGAAAGTGCACCTGGCTAAATCTGGATTTGGGATTTCTTCTTTCCTCAAAACCATGAGCCAATAAATTCCCATTGTTTAACCCATTAAGTGGTATTTATCATAGCAGCTTTGCAAAGCAAGACAGGCAGTAAGCATTGCACAAACATTAGCTGTGAGGCAGAGAGAAGGAAAATAGATTTATGATAAAGTCTAGTTAATTGTGATGAGTCGTGTGCTGCCTCTTTTCAACCTGGAGGAAACTAAAGTCCCTATTAAATAGGATGAAATTTGTTTGCTATCTTGATGCATCTTTTATTTGGACTTTATTATTTACTTTTTTTTTTTTTCACAATGTGAGCTCCATCCTGGATTGTAACTAAAATAACAATGATGAACATTTATTGGCTATTTATAATTTATTAGGCACTGTTCTAAAAGCTATTAATATATTAACACATCTCTGTATTATCCCCCATTTTACATGAAGAAATTGAGGCATAGAGTATCTAAATAACTTACTGCAGAGCACATAGCTGGTAAAAGGCAGAGGTGGGTTTTGATCCCACACAGACTAACTCCAAGGCTGTGCTTCTAACTGCTATGCTCTTCTGTTGCTTTAAATGAAATTGTTCACTGTTCTTTATAGGATAATTTCCACAGTTCTTATCCTGACATGCAAGGCCCTCCATAGTCTAGATCTCAGCCACCCTTTCAGCTTCATCTAATTCCATTACTTCAACCTAGCTCCCCTCTTCTAACCCTCCAAGCATGCAGCCCACAGGCTTTGCACTTGCCTCTCTCTACACCTTTATGCCTTCTGAAACTGGAAAACCTAAATGCAAGAAAGCGTGATCACAGAGAACCAGCCCATGGGAAGCAGCAGGCCTCCCAACTGCCACAATTTCATACATCTGAATTCTGAAGCTGCCGAATCCAACTCTGACGAACAATGTGATCTTCCAAACTATTTTATGTGTTTGTTTAGGATCTCAGCTGAAGAGCAAGGAAAAAGAAATTTAGTGCTGAGCTGCGTGAACTTGGTCTGACTCTTGGATAATTTATTTTTTATGACAGATTCCATTTTCTGCTGCTGCCATGATTACACAGGAATACATTTGTCCACTGAGAGTACATTTGCGTTTTTTACATGGGCTAACTCAGTGGTAGCATTTAATTTGTGTACTATAATTATTCACTTATTAGACCAAAAGACAGTACATGTTCAAATTACTAAGTTTATTGAAATGTTATTATAAGAAATCAATCTTGAGAGGCAAATGAAAAATCATTGCTAGCTGGTGATTGTCTCATTATCTTCAAAGTGCAGATATCATTGAGATGATTAGTTTCCTGGACCAATTTAGGTTTGAAGAGGTGTGAATATGTGCTCTGTCAGACATGTTGGCTTGCAGTATTGTTTATTGTGTAAGGTAGTTGTTGAAAACTGAAGCACGTATAGAGTGAAATAGACTGGGTATAAGGTAATAGGGGTGAGTAAGTAAGGTGGAGAGAATGGTGAACTTGATTAGAGAATGCTCATCTGAAAGGGTCTAGCCAATTATTAGGCACTAATAATTGTCAATAGTCAATTGTTGCACTGGTCTAGCCAATTATGCCAATGGTGGAATGTTGCCAGAAATTCTGATTTTTAAGATAAACGAGATAGCTGGATATCTATATGAAAGATCCTGATGTTTAAATGAGGCAGATGTGAAAAATTTGATTTTTACCCACAATAAAAAATATAAATAAATAAATGAAGCAGAATTCTAAGAATGACCACTGTGCTGGTTTCAGTCTTTTGTGGACCCCAGAAAAGTATATTCTTAAAGTGAATTCATTCCTGGGTGTGTGGACTCATTTTAAGTAGGATCTTTAGGCAAATAGGATCTTGACGTAAGATGTGACTCACCTCATTGGGGGTGTGGGTCTTAGTCCTCTTACTGGAGTCCTTTATAAACAGAGGGCTTAAAAAAGCCACATACGAAAAAGAAAAGTCACAGAGAAGCCAGGAGAGGCCAGCAGAGCTGCCATTTTACCCTGCCATGTAAGAAAAGATCCAGGATCACCTACAGCTCCAGAAAGACAGAGAAACCCCGAGAGGCTGAGAGAGGACTTTTATTTTAGCCAATGCCTTGATTTAGACTTCTGGCCTCTGAAACCACGAGCCAATAAATCCCCATTGTTTAAGCCAACCTATTGTGTGGTATTTGTTACAGAAACCTGACAAACTAAAACACTCTCTTCCTTGGCTAAACCTCTCCCCTTTGAGTATGGGTGTAAATTGAATATGATGAGATATTATTCTTGAGATTACGTTGTTATATGGTGAAAGGGCAAATATTTAAGTGGGCCTAATCTAAGGATAAGGGATAAGGCAGAGTGATTCATAGTACAAGAAGGATACAAAAAGCCATCCTTAGCTTTGAAATGAAAAAGGCCATGTTCAAGGACCTGAGAGCAGATTCCAGGGGATGACAGTGGTTCAGTGTGGACATCCCCTCCCTAAGCCACATTGTTTGACTGTCTGCATAACCCAGGCCCTCAGGCAAAGGCACTCCCATCAGGCAGGCCATTCCAAGGGCTTAGATATTCTCTCCCAGAAGCCAAGGGCAAAGGCCAGACCTCCTTTGGGGCAAGGTTAAATTTTTTACCACCTGGCACAGCTGCTAAAATTAGTTTTACATCTTGAGTACACCAATTAGTACTCATCAGCCTGAGGCATAAATTTACAAACTCTGGTATAACTAAGGTGATGTGAGAGGGTTCCTATGGAAGGGATTCTGAGCATTTCTCCCTCTCCCGATGTGATGAGTATACAGTGTGCTTCTGCTCGTCATCACTTGAAGTTGCTCTCAAAAGAAACAATGTTTTGATTGGAATGAAAATAAAAATATCCACAAAGTGATGATGGGTAAAAGCATAAATTAATGAAATGCAGAAGAGCATCAATACAGACAATTTATTGGCTTTGTGGACATTTTCTGCATTTGGTGATTTGAGGTAAAGGGACTTTTCATAGGCATTTTTTCTCTAAAAATTGATGGTAATTGTTTCTTTAAAACTCTTCATTGTATCCCTCCACAAATCTGCTTCATTTATTCTTGATTAAGGATGTATCTTTAAAATAGAGGGCACACGTTTGCATTTCCAAAGATTCCCTTCTTCAACAGCGTGCAGTAAATGCAGGGAAATTTCAGAAATTCCATAAGATGCAGTTTCCCTTTTGGGAAACAAGTTATGGAAGATTATTCCCAATGACTCTGAGAATAAATTTATTCTCATCATTTCATGGCCAAAGCGGTTCTTAAACCTCAAGACAATCAGTAATTGCAGTAACAACTGGTAATTACCTTCTCTTGCAGCCCTCACAAACTATCAATTCAACATCATTAACTAAACATCTAGTTTGTTCAAGTCATTGCTTTGAACTGAATGGTAAGAATAAAGATGACTAATAAAGACACAGTAGCTGGCTTCAAGTACCTTACTATCCCCTTATCTTTCTCAATCTGTCTGTTATAGTTAGGAAATGGGCATGTATGGGTTCTGTTGAGATGCTTCCAAGACCTCCTAGCTCCACTCTACTTTTCCCAAAACACCAAAACCAGGTGAAGACAAAAACAGTTGGACCCATACAGTTGCAAGTGGAGAAGATGGAGAATGTCAAGTTCTCCACCATCTTGTCCCACTGCCTACAGTGATCTGACACTTGGGTGCTTACTGCATATGCTTACTGCATAAAAACCAGTAAGCTGGATTTGAACGCAAGCAGATATAAAAGACCATTCTGCCGTGCTTAGCACATTCACATAAGCCACTCCTCCTGCTCTTGAAAGGGCTTTCAAGAACAAGCCAGGGTCCTGGAAAAATTTGGGAGGGAGAACCCTGGCTAAAAATATTTCCTTGGATTTTTTGGGCCCTTATCTCCCTTACCCCCGGCCTCCCTTTCTGGACTACCAGGCCCAATTGTTTTGTTTGTAGGAGCCCCTATCCTTAGGGGTAGGGATGGAGAGAGACTCCTTCCATGACTCCTCCTTGGTTAAAATTCTCTTTTCTATGGCTCAAGACCTAAATGAGGGGAGAAGAGAAGTCGTCTTCCTTTCAATAGCACTTTATTATGTCTTGAAAATCAGCCACTTGTTTATTCAGTGAGGTCAGAAGATAATGTATGTTCAATAAATAAAACAAATGTCTTATCTTTAGGGGCCACAGATCATTATTAACATCTGTTTAGAAATACTAAATCTTATATTAAAATATAATTAACACTGTCATTTCCTTTGGAATTTTCCAATTAGGGTTCCATATGCATTTGATTAAATAAGGCATCATTTAACTAAATTACCCTTTGATTGCAAAGTAGTATTAACTCTGGGTTTTACTTTTTCTTCATCTTAGGTCGCATAATCTCCATGAAGAGTAATATGAAATCATTTAACAGAAATTTTTAAATATCTTCTAGAAATTGTTTGTACTACTTTGAAGCTATATCTCTATGGAATTACTAACACATCATGTCATGCTAGAAGTTACAAATGTTTGGCACCAAAATCTATCTTTTTTTCATAATGTAACACTTGGGTTGATTTCCAAATAAAAAGGTGACGATGTAAAATTGTTTGCAGCATTTTCCTATGATTATTTTTAAACTCTTGTTCCTTTCTTGCGTTCCTGACATTGTTAAACTCTGCAACTTGACCTTTCTTTGCAATTAATGGTCACACAGTAACTGTAGGTCTGATTCTCGCAGTATCAATATTTGCTTGGCTGGCGAAATGTTTTCATCTGTTTGCACATGATCTATTCTCCAGTTCTCTGAAGGTCTTGCATATCTTTTGCAATTCATTGTGTCAGAAGGAAATTTGCAGAGCAGACTGCGAATTCGTGGTGTCCTGCAGGAGTAATGTGGGAAGCCGCTCTGGTGGAGTTAGCACACCAGCTGGTAAACCAAAACTTGCCTCCACTATTGTTCTATGCTGATGGCAAATAGAAATTTTATCTTCAGTTTGATGAAGATAATTAAGATAATTAAGATAACATTCGTATCAATTGTAATTTTATTTTATAGGAGAATTCATTTTCTTTAAATTCCAATGCATTGATATCTTTGGGATATTAATAATTTCAGATTCCTGATTGTGCCCCAGTATGACAGACATGTTTTTCATCAAGCCAGTTAATAAAACTATTCATTGATCCTGAAAAAAAGCAAACAGTTAAAAAAAGGCATAATACTTTAAAAAAAGAAAAACAAGGCTATTTACTGTGTTGGTTTGCTGGGGGACTACTTATAGCATGTTCCCTATAGTCAGCTCTATGGCTTCTGTAGACAAGCTAAATTTCCAGTAGCAGACCTTCAACAAAACATAATACTGTATAGGAATACAGTGTTCTTCTGGTCTTGAAAAGAGATAGCCACTGAATTTTAATATACAACAAACAAAACCTTTACATTAAAAAGAACCTTTACATGTTTTGGGGTTCTAGGAAGCCAGATTAGCAATTAGAATATTGTTTGGTAAGCAGAGAATGTAGACAAAAAAGAGGCGAATAGCCCTGAGGGATATTTTATTCAGATCAGTGAAAGTACTGCTTTAGTCTGTTTTTCTTCCCTCATATATAGTGTATTTAGCAATTTTTCTCTTACTCTGTTTTTGTCCAACTATCTCCAAGAGAATATCTCAAAATATTCTCTCTTTATATTGATATTAATATTATTGATTGGTCTGTAGAGAAGTGCTGATCTTTGTGAGTCGGTCCATCTATCTAAGATGTCTTTATGCTGGATTTTTTGTTTTTAAAATATAGAGAAAGGAATTTTTTCCTGTCATGCAAAAGGACAATTTGAGGAAGGGTGGGTCTTTTTAAAGTAAATGTAGGATGACTACCTTTGTCTTGGTATTACAAAGTAAGATTTTTGGATGTCTTGTTGTTTTGAGGTGCTCTGGAGAAGGACACACAACAAAAACAAACAAAAACTGCCCTGGACAATGAAAAACAGGAAAGGATGACTTTATTCAGGGACTGCTATCACAGGGGAGAGAAAGTAGAATCCAACTCTATGGAAACAAAGGAAAGCAAGAGTTTTTAAAGAGCTGGAATGGGTTGGAAGATAATAAGGGGGGTTGATTGACGGATGAGTGATTTACTGAGGTTGCAATTAGGACCACTTGGTTTGGAATGTTTTCCTTTGGGGTAATAGGCTGCCTGGAGTCAGTAAGGGCCTGGAGAGAGGAGCAGGGAGAATAGGAACTAGGTAGTTGGGGCCTTCTCAGGCACCTGGGTAGCATAAGGGCAGGATGAGAGGCAGAGGGGAAAGGGAGACGTGGAGGGGTTAAATTGATATTTAGGATAGTTAGGGTATGAAGTTGTCTTTTTTTTTTTCCTTCCTGTAGTCTGAGTTGTTTTTCTCTGCAGTCCCACAGCTACAAGATCAGTTTCAAGGCAGTCAGGACAGAGAAGGGAGAGGGTAGATTGCAGCTCACCCTCACTACCCACACACCCAGAGACACACTTGCACCTGGGAAGAGGCTCTATAGGTGATATGAGAAAACTAGTTGCCCAGTGTCTCTAGAGCTGTGCTGTCCAATTTGGTAGCAGCCAATAGCCACATGTGGCTACTTTCCACTGGATGGCTATAGCAATTTAGGGACTGGATTTTTAAATTTATTTATTGGTAATTAAATTTAAATTTAAAACTGATCACTCGGTTTATTTTAAGTATGTTTTGAACAATTTGGATATGCTAATCTTTTTCAACCGGAAATTTTATGAAATCTAAATACAGATCAAGTTTTTCTGGTGAAAATTTAGTGTCTGAATTAAGCCATTATATAAGGATACGCTACCTACTGGATTTCCAAGAATTAGTACAAAAAAAGTAAAATATATAAAAGATCTTATTAAAATATTTTTAATTGATTATATGTTGGAATAATAATAATTTCAATTATTGGGATAAAATAAATTATAATTAATATCACTTGTTTCCTTTCACTTTTATTAATGTGGTGATTGAAAAATTTAGAATTACATAAGTGGCTTGCATTATATTTTTTCTGGAAGCACTGCTCTAGTCTAAAGGGCATGAAACCTCACAGGTTGAGCATAGTCCAGGTGAATTTCTCCTATCCCTTGGGAGTATGGTTCATTGGTAACTGAAATGTGCACATTATTTTATTACAAGTTATGTTTAATGCCACTCCAGCTCTATTAGGTGCATTTTATTATCCATCACCATTTTCAAGCTATAAAGTCTGTTTGAACACAGGTGATTGATCAGTTGATTCTTCCTGGAGAAAATATAAAGCATGAATAGGATACAGATTTTCTGACTTTCAATTCAATGTTTTTTTCCCTTATATTATACTGACTCCTGTATAAATGTCACATCAAATGGGCATAAATGTATTACACAAATTGAAAAATTAAACCAAATAGACCATAAAGAGGCCAAAGCCCAATGGGCAATATAGAGATCTACTGTGTTCATTAAGTTCTCTTCTCAGTCTTCTCTACTTGGTCAAGATCTTTCCGGTTTGGAGACATCACAAAGCAAAATTCACATCTTCAGTTCTCATTTCTATACTAATGGTTCATATTTTGATCTTTTTAGGCCCCACCTGTCTTGAGGCTCTAGCCTTACATTTCCAACTGCTTCTTGTATTTTCTCTGTTCCTCCCCAAAGCACACATTTAAATTGAACTATATATAATTAAGGCATCATAAAAAGACTTGAAAAACAGAAATAAAAATAAAAGTTTATAAAATATCTAGAACATTACATTTAAAGGAAAAATACACCAAGTGTTAGGTAGCCCTTTACCTGATCTGCATGACAAAGTCCTCAGGCTATCTTCCTTCCCTTCTCACCAAACAGCTTTCTCTCCTCCTCTGGCTTCCAAGGAAGCGCCACACCTGTAAAAGTGATTTTCAAATTTAATGCTTTTAATGTTCAAGGTACATTAAAGTTCAGTTGCTGTCTCCATGTGCAGCAATATTTTTATCTGACATGTATTTGAGAATGTACTGTGTGCTAGGCCCTGAGATTTCAACTTAATAGGTGGGACACTGAATATGTGTGGTGTTAGAAAGCATATAACTCAGATTCTTGACCTGAAAGGGCTCAGAAAGGCTTATTTGAGGAAAGGCTTTTGAGAATGTGTAAGGGCCTTGGAGTAAGGGGAAGTAAATTACTCTAAAAGAAATATTGTTCCCAACCTAGTCTGGGATAAAATATTATTGCTTGACCCATAACATTCAAATCTGCTTCTTTGAATAAATTATGATTCTGATAAAATGCTTAGCAATTTTCAATAGTTGCTCCATTATTTATAGGATTAATATTAATTAATATCAACATAATATATTAATTGACATAATATATTAAAAATTATGTATGGGAAGTCAGTCCCTCACCCATCCACTTGACACTCGAGTCTGGGGATCTTTAAATGAATATTCTTTTCTTTTTGAACCTAGTTTACATTTCCTATGTCTGTGCTAGAAAAGAAATGTTTAAATTGACCAGCTAGAGGTTTTTCCCATGCAGCAAGATTATAATAAAACATTGATGCACGCTCATAGCTAAACTGTATAAAAAGTGTTATTTCAACAATAACTTCTAGGATCTATAATTACACTAGTGTCTTAGAGAACAGAAGGGAAATGGGGGCAGTGGACGTGGTGAAAAAGGAAGCTGAGGGGTAAGCAAAATCCAGATTAAGCAAGGAAGTTAGGACTTCAGTATTTGAATTTTATCCTTTAAAAAAGTACAGAAGAGATGAGGTACATACTCACATTTACATTTTGCAAAGATCCATTTTTCTACAGCAGCGCTATCCAGTAGAAATATTAAGTAAGCACAAATAGGAGCCACATATTTAATTTTAAATCTTCTAGAATAGTAAAAAGAACCATGGAACACAGATTATAAGAATATAATTAATATAACCCAATATATTGAAAATACTATCATTTTAACATTTAATCAATAAAAATTATTTTATATATTTTTCCTATGAAATCTTTGAAACTGGTATATATTTTATATTTTACAGCCTATCTTGATTTGTGTTAGCTACATTTTAAGTGTCCAATAGTCATATATGTCTAGTGGTACAGGTCTATAATATGGAGAATTGATTGGAGAGTATAAAATTGGTATAAGTAGACAGGTTAGGAGAGTATATTAGTTTCCCATGGCTGTTGTGACAAATTTCTGCAAACTTGGTGGCTTAAAACCACAGAAATTTATTCTCTTACATTTCTGGAGGCCAGATATCAGAAATCAGTGTCACTGTGTTGAAATCAAGGTATCTCATCAGGGCGGGACACCTTGGGGACCTCTAAGGGAGAATCTGGTCCTTGCCTCTTCTAGCTTCTGGTACTACCAGCATTCTTTGGCTTGTGACTACATGGCTTCAATATCCAAGCATCTTCAAATCTCTCTGTGTTCCATCTTCATATGGCCTTCTCTGTGTATGTGTGAAATCTCCCTCTCTGTCTTTTAAGGACACTTGTGATGGCATTTAGGGGCCACCTGGATAATCCAGAATAATCTTCCCATCT
This sequence comes from Cabassous unicinctus, assembly GCA_029593785.1. Taxonomy (NCBI): domain Eukaryota; kingdom Metazoa; phylum Chordata; class Mammalia; order Cingulata; family Chlamyphoridae; genus Cabassous; species Cabassous unicinctus. The sequence continues at coordinate 38,217 of JAQZBX010013817.1, forward strand.
CAATTTCCTTAACTCAATCATATTGACAAAGACCCTTTTCCCAAATAAGGTAATATCTAGTGGTTCCAGGAATTGGGAATATCTTTGGAGATCATTATTCAATATTCTACAGAAACTATTGTGTTTATAGGCAAGAGATGATGATGGCTTTGACTAAATGAGTAGGTAGCAGGTATACAGAGGAATGGAAAGATTTAAGAGCTTTTTAGAAGATCAAATTATAGGACTGGAAATGTATTAGATATAGGGAAGTGAAGAGATAGATGTCAAAGTTACTTCTGCAATTTTGTATTGTGCAAATGGATGAAAGATGGTGCTTGTTATGGAGATAAAGAATACTGAAAAGTAGTCAGACTTTGGGATGTGGGATGATTATATATACATGTATGTAAATATGTTTATTTTTAATATGCTGATATCAAGGTGCTTTTGAGAAATCCAGATGACAATGAGGGAAGTTAATAGCACCTGTGTGTGACAATTGTAATAATGGATGTGGACAAGATTGCCCAAGGAGAATCTAGGAGGAAGAAAAGAGAGCCCAAGGTTAAAGCAAAAGAATGCTGACTTTAATGACCTGGTTGAAGAGGAGCCTACCGAGAAGTTGGAGTGAAAGAAGATGAACAAAACAAGAGAGTGAGAGAATACAGAAGTCTTGTAAGAATTTAGAAAAGGAAGGCCAGAAGAAAAAAAAAACAGAAGGGAGGATGATGGAAGACAGGCAAGAGTTATAAGAAGGAAGGAATAGTTGATAGTGTTGAATGCTGCTAAGAAGTCCAGTGAGGTGGGGCTGAACCATAGTGAGTGTATGTAGTTGTTGGGAATCTGTCAAAAGCTGTTTTTCTGGAGTTCTGCATGGGATGGGGGGAGGGCAAAACCTGGACTTGAATGAGTGCGGGAGTGAATGAATCAGGACCTGGAGACTGAATATTAATTCTCTGAAGTTCTTCTGGAGAAGGGGGATGAGTGAAAATTAGATGGCCCTGTGGAATAGGGCTTTTGTATGTTTGTATGTGTGTTCTTGAAGATGGGGAAAAAACTTGAGCATTCCAAAATGTTGAAAAGGAGGATCTTATTCCCATACTTGTTGGGAAATTACTCCATTAAAGGAAATTTCAGAATATCAAGTATGCTGTGAAAAATGGC
>JAQZBX010013818.1:0-15000 GCA_029593785.1 Cabassous unicinctus
GGTGCGGAACTTTGTCTGTCTTGTATCCTGAGATGTTCAGATCATGCACAACAGCATCTGGCACATATTAGATGCTCAATAATATTTGTAGAATAAATGGATTGTACCTAGTACAGCTAGAAGCAAGATTATCATTTCAAATGAAGATGCCCTCCTGAGGGTCTTCTTGCTTTCTGGTTTAGGACACAGGTCTTTAACCTGGGATCCATGGATAGGATTTGGGGATACTTGTGAATCCCTGAAATTGACACACAGTTTTTTGTTTTTTTTTTCATCTACTTTTTTATGAGGGAGGTTGAGATTTTCTAGCTTTTATGGAATTCTCAAAGGATCCTTGACTTAGAAAATAAAAAGAATCACTAGAGTATCCCAAAGCACTTGAGAAGAACTCTTTGATTTTTCCTTTTATTAATTAGAGTAGGATATTAGTCATCTTATTTTAAACATAGGAAAATTGATAAACCAAAAAAAAAAAAAAGTTTAAGTTGTGTTTTCACCAATCCAAAGTATCCTATACAATTTGATAAATTATGTCAGGGTGAGTCTGAATGAAAGGACCAGATGTCAATTAAATCAAAACCAGTCAGTCTAGCAGAGCCCCATAAGGTCAATTCCTTTGAATTCCCTCAGCATTTGTGTATGTGGTTCATATACACTCCTGGCAATTTGTTGCCTTAGAACTACTTTCTACCTATTTTGTGCATGTATGTGTATACAAAGTGGGCATTTAGTTCTTTATTAACTATATTAATATTGAATGAATATATTTACAACTTGGAAAACTACCTATGATACTATATTAAATTAGTGGTAAAAATCCATATTGTTTGATTTCCAATCCAGTATGTTTTCTGTTGGACTGCATAGCATCTGTGCAAGATAACCTTTTATATAATTAGAAACATGATGTGCCAAGAACTCTTGTGTTTTAATTTTGGTCTTATCATGGGCTTAATTGGTAACCTTGGCAATGGATCTGCCTCAATTACTTAAAATTGAAAATGGATATAATACCTTGCTTGCCTTAAATAATTAAAAATATAAAATATAAAGCAGCCCAAGTTATGCCAGTCATAATCAGCTTATTTTCAATTCTGAGCATAAAACCATAGCCATAAACATAATAACCAAGACTAGTTTTCAGAGTAACCACCATATAGGAGATTCTGGTAAAAGTAAAGAAAGGTCTTTCTTTTACCATAGCAACAGGGAGTTGCTAACTTTGTCTGCTTATAACAAATAAGGATGAATCCTTTGGAAGAAGATACAGAGGTGCATTAATGAAATTCTCTGCACTGGCTTGTTTTTGGTGAATAACCGTATCCAGCAGGGAAGGTAACAAAGCAGGTGTGAGGAAAAGCTTTCCCCAAAGGTATCTAGACCTCGTGGTCTGGCATTATTCCAAAGGCAAGATGAAATAAGCTGTTAGATATGTTGTCAAAAAGATTGATGGTGTAAACTATTTTGAAATTTCCTCTGATTAATTATATAGGCAAAATAGTTCTTCACCAAAGGCAATATTCTAAGTTGGGGGACCAGACATTAACCCTTATTGACTCCAAATAATAATGGTGTTCTGGGTATAAAGAATGGGACATAAACCAATATGTTAATCTGTGATTTTATTTAAAGGTTATGGTAATGGTTTACATAATTAGATTTTCTTTTCTTACTTTCATTCTCTCTTTCATTTGTGGGCTTATAGATGCATTAGAAAATGAAAGGATGTTAAATGTCTAATAAATGACCTAACAAAATCTTCAAATAGAAATTAACTGACCCAGATCACCTGATTGGACACTAACAGAGCTAGACCTAAAATCCAGGATTCAGATTTCTAGCACTTTCCTTTTGCATTTAGGCATTTATATCAGGGTCTCACTGGAAGTTCTTTCTTTCACATCCTTCCTGGGTGTGTGTGTGAGAGAGAGAGAGACAGAGACAGAGACAGAGACAGAGAATATGAATCTGTTATCTTGATATAGTAAAAATTCTTATTTACCTTACTGAAAGTAATAATTCTACAGAATTTACTTTTGGAGGGGAGACATTGAATTATGTATGCAGTTACAATATTGAGTTCCAGAAGTAGTCACTGCATTTCCTAAAATGTGCCTTCCCTTTTCAGATAATATCCCAAATATTGAATATAGGAAAAGCAGTGCTATGAGATCTTGTACAAGACTTAAAACATTCTCCAGATATATATACCTCCCACAATGTATGAGGTAATTAATACTTAGCACCTTTAGCAATATTCCCTGGAGTGATTACTAAACATAGACTATTGGGTCATCATTGACTTATTGGAATGGATAGAATCAAAGGCGTACAGAATGACAACTGCATTCATGTTTGCACTAGCCTTCATTATAACTAGTGATACTATTCATTCATTCATTCAACAAATATTTATTGAACACCTACTGTAACCGGTGTTTTCTAGGTGCTGGGGATATACCAGTGTGCAAAACTTCCTGCCTTCATGGAGCTTATATTCCAGTAGAGGGAGACAAACAATAAATAGCAAATCCAATCAAACAAGTCATTTATAGGGTACTTTAGGTTATAAGTGCAAAGGTCAAAAAGAAAAAGGTAGAACAGGAGAAGGGGAATCAGGAATGCTGTGGAATGGGAATGAGGCTGGCAGTATTAAATATTATGTCTGTTGACAAAGTGTTACGCTAATTTCCTGCAACTACATCTTCTATAATATTAACATTTCCCCTAAACTACAAACAAAGCATCAAAGAAAGATTGGAGTATACATCATATATACTCTAATCATATATGTATGTACATATGAGTATACATACATATATATAAGTATATATATATACTCATATATATATTACTATTATCACATATACATTCAAGAGACCATGTGAATTATTATTCAGAGAGGATGGAGAGAAATGAGACAGTATAAAGTAATAAAGTCGGTGTCAAGTAGCAGCTCTAAAAAACATTATAAATTAAAGATCCATTGGGAATTCATGCTGGGCTCTTCACTGTATTGTAGGAAAACTGAACCAAGATAGCAAATATGAGATCATGATGAAGATTCCTAAAATACTGCACAAATAAAAGTTATTTTTCTTTTTACTACATGATACTGAATAAAGACACATCATTATACCCCCATCAGACATGGTTAAGCTTTTGCCTTTGTGAAATTCCAAGAACCTTGGCAATTTTGGTTCCCAACTAAAATATTCTTCACTATTTCTATATCAGGATGCACTAATTGAGCAAAGTCACTTGTATGGTTTAGACAAAATGATACTCCATGGATTTATCTTATTCACATGTCTAAATTATATCAATGATCCTGAGTCTACTATATATACCCAAGTGCAAGTCCTCACATATCAGCTCAAAAAAGACTTTTCAATTTGGGTTAAAAGACTGTGTTGTTCTTAGAGCAAGGGCAGCCTTACAAAAGATAGGCATCTGATTCTAGCCATCCTCAAGATTTTTCACTCACATAACTGTGCACAATTTCCTGTGAAACATTAACAACAAACAGGGAGGAGAGGGTTAGGGTAAAAATCATTGAGAAGATACTTATTTATATAAAATAGTACACTTACTTTCCAAAATAAACTCCTTTTCACAATGCTTTGGAAAAAACAAAGCATCATGTTACATAGGCTACTTACAGAGATTCTAATAAATCAGTCACATAATATTATTCTTTTCACCAAAGAGGTATCCAAACAACCATGTAAATGAATGTTAAGAAAAATATTTTATTGGCAGTGTTTCTTTTAGCCCTCAGAGTCTTAGCCCAAGGATGCAAAAAAGATGAACAAAATCCCTTGACTATATCAGACAGGGGTGCTTTTAAAGTTCAAACCTTTAGAAATAGAAGTTTGCCTCTTTGCCATAATTCTTATAGCATGGAATTTTTTTCTAACAAACTGTGTTTTGAAATGGGGCAAAACAGCTTATCATCTCTTTTGTCTTAAAGTTTAACTCTCATCTTTAAAATTTCAGTAAGGAGATTTCTTGGTTGTTATGAAGAGCTGGTTATAAGTATTCAAGGGGCATACGGCTCAGATTTTCTACCTCTGTCAAAATGGCCTTCTCCAATGGATAGCCACTTTGTCAGATATTCAGTATGCCAGAACACAGGTTGGAGAACTGTGAAGGAAATTTAAAGTCAATGAAAAAGGTAGTATTCACGGGCTTAGGGAGTACAAAGATAATTGTGGATCAATTGTGCCAGACAATTTGAAGCAACTTAAGACACCGTCAGTACTTTAATTGTTTCTGCTGCAGAGTTTGAAAGAGCATTTAGTTCAATGAATGATGTGTTAACACCTAGTTGCGATGCTCTGTCCGTTAGTTGCATACCATCTTTGTCTTTTTATTAAGCTGGTTGGTCCACTGTTCCACATGCTTAAGCCTAAAGATTATGTCAAGAAGTGTCTTGTAAGTGGCGGCTTGAAAGCCGGAAATTGTGGAAATGTGACAAGAGAAGCTCTCTGGCTCTGCGTACTTTTATTTTATTTGAAGAGTCTGAATTGTTCCCCCTCCTTAAGCCTGGGCTCCTGGGCATTGAGAGAGTAAAAAACTCTAAAATTTTCCCGTGTAATGAAATAGGGTAAGACAAGATCGTGTCAGCACTAAGTTAGGTAACTTTTTCACTTTTGGAAAATCAATAATACTTCTACTATGAACACCCAAGGCAAAGCTGGGTTTCTCTCTAAGGAATTGTTAAGGACTCCCTTGAGTCTATCAGCTACAATGTACCAAAAAGGAATACACATTGAAGCAAGAGAAATGAGGAATAAATGAGGATCATCATTAGAATTGCCCTTTCACATTTCAGTCTTTGTTCTGACAAGAGAACTCAGCCATCTCCTACTTTGTTGCTTGCACTTAAAACAGAATTTTATTTTACATCCCTGGGTATCCTTTCCAATAGTGTGTGCATGAACTTGGAAAGCTTACGGACTGAAGAATCTGATGCATTTGTCTTATGATTGCAATGAGGCTTGTACTCCTCCGTAGTTTATTTTTAAACACATTCTCTCCAGTCTGTCATATAGTCCCATTTTCTCCAAAGGGAAGATGCTGAGAAACTCACCATTCAATTATTCCTACTTCTTTTTGGCCAAAATTTAAGAGAGACAGCATTGCAGATACAGTATCTTCTATCTGGTCCATAGCCATTTGTTTTTAAATGGGTTGTTTCCTTTTTTTAAAGTTTTCATGCCTTTTTGTTCCATCGCTAGACCTGAAAACCTACATCACAGGAGTCAGTAGCATGTGACTTCAAACAACAGGCATTCAAACTCAAGTGATGATAGATAGCTCATGATTAAAATATCTTCTCTTTTCTTTGTGCAATGAGCCAGCAAGATTCTTTGAGAACATTTAAAATATAATGCAATCATACTTCAACATTCTTCTCTAGAATCCTTCACACCCACAATATCTCAGGAGAGGGTATTAGCTGTCCGATTTCTCATCGGTGCTATTGTATTCAGCCATAACCTTGAACTGTGTTTGGCCTTTCTTTTCCCTCTCCTCCAGGACATGCTCCTGGAGTTACTATTTATTTTCTCTCCCCGCGTATATATCCATCGAGAGAAGGCCCCATTTAGACCATTACCAAGTCAATTTTGAGTTTAAATACCAATCGCTTGAAAGTCTGCAGGATTTTGATCAGTTTGATTGGTGTGGAGAATTTGAGGGGGGTCTTTTTTGCACATCCCGGGGAGTAGCTCTGTCTGCTTGATGATAAGTTGCTCAGAGTAAAGGAAGAAAAGAGAATTTCAGTTATTGAATATTTAATTCTGGGCAGCAGTTTAATCAGGACTGGGATTTGGGCAATGGATGGCTCCAGCCCCCTCCTAACTTACTTCAGTTTCAGTTCTTAGTATTCCTTAATTATCCCACTGAGATGTTTGAGAAGCAACTAGTAGTAAATGCACTTGGCAAATCAGCTATTACCCAAGTAATGAAATACAAATACATATGTTTGACAATTCTGCAGGGAAATTTTTTAAGCCTGGATTCTCAATGGATTGTATTGGCCAAGAGAGGAAAAAACAGGTGTTGTTATCAAACCGTATCTACAAACAATTTGACGGGAGTTTTAAAATAATGCACAGATTTTCTTGCCATGAATTCCAAACATGTCAATTAACCCACGGAGAGTCCTTATTGTCAAATAATGAATCGATATACGTCCCAAAGGATGGTGAAGGGAGGGCTCCCTGTGACGTATGGTTAAATATTCAAGGCTTTCTCCCAAACAGTATATCTAAGGATGCATATCAACTTCACATCTAACCTCAAACAAAGCAGAGATCAGCTCTACTGAGAAAATTGATTTTATTCAACAGTAAGGCAAGGGAAATTAGTAAATTCAATATTTGTAGAAAGAAAATAAGCGAAGCCAGCTATTCCTGGTGGTCTGAGACTGTTCTTTGTTTTGGTAATTATGCCTTTATATTTTAGGGCTCTTATTTACATTTTCAGAAGGGTTTGAAATAGTTCACGCACCAAGCATCCCCCTGAGCACCCAGGTTCTTCCAGTGTGCTACAATAAAGTTGTCCCTGGACCAATACAAATTGAAAATGAATCTCAACTTTATAGAAAGTGCTGCTTTGCTTCCCTCATTGTTTGGAGCTTCTTTAGAGCAGAATCACAAACTAATGATCTCTACTGCAGCCAGCTCCTTGGTGTGATAGTATCTCATTGTAGTGGAGCCCACATTTGCATAATGTGTAGTCTAAAATACCTTTGAGTTCAAGAAGAGAACTATGGAAAATAATTTTACCCCAGTTTCTGTGCACCTGGATAGTAAGGCACAGGCAGTAATACAGCAACGGGATGAATTTACTAATGTTTGCTATTGGATGGTAAGCCATTCTAAATCTATGAAAGCCTTCAAAACCCCATAGGTCTCCATTTTGCCATTAGCCGTACCAGTTTAAACAGTCTGCTGCAAGAAATATTGACAGGTCAAGTACAGCTGGGAAGAGCACGTGTCCCAGTGGCCTTTACACTGACAGTTTCTCCCACATTAAAGAGTTAACTAGCAGCCAACCAGCTCGAAGTGGGAGCTAATGAATGAAATGGAGATTGATATAGACTCTCTTTGGAGGTGCATCGATCTGTATCTTGTGAACTCAGCTTAGGAATTCTGCAGGCAGCATTGCCTGAGTAACCCTGGCATGGTGCCCATTAGCAAATAACTCTTTTAATGTTGGTCTTCAATTGATATATTTATTGTATGGCATATTACAGTGACCCTTCCCTGTACTGCCTTTGTATTTGGTGGTTGGGGTAACAAGCTAAGGGAGATTACATCAGGATGCATTTGAGAGTTTGGGCATGTTGATGATATATGTAATTAACTGCACCTTCCATGTGCATGGGTTGTATCAAAGAGGTCTTTCTGGGGTACCAAATCCTCTTCCTTGCTGCCACAGCTAGACAATGAGTCTGTTGAATGTGATTCTAGACCTTGGCATGGACCCTATCTTTTCTAATGATACCACAATGAAAGTAAGTTTTACAATAGTATAAGACTGGTTAGTCTTGCAACCCACCCACCCCCCAATTAAAGATAGTATCGGTACAACTGATAACTAGCAGAAGCAAGCAAAGATAATCCCCTGCCTGAAGAGCCAGATGATTGCCATCTGGGTGTTAACTGAATCCATGTGTGTTTAAGTATGTCGCTTTTAGCAATACCTGAATGGGTCCTTTTAACTTATCAGTGGTTTAATATTCATAAGTATCACCCCGGGAGCTTGTGATTCAATAGGGCTGGGTCAGGACCTGGGAATCTGCCTTTTATTACTCCGGTAGTTCTGATGCAGTGGTCTTCAGGCTATATTGCTTTAAATGTTGGCTGAAGATATCAGAAGCAAAATGATCAATTAAGAGACACTCCGAGGACTCTGTGAAAAATATGTGAATTGCTGGAAAGTTAACCTAAACATACGTAGAGGAATTTACAATATTAATAACATCAGTTTCATGTCAGTGAGCTCTTTTGTGAATGGGTGACCACAGACTGACTCTTAGCCCTGGTGCTGTGCTCCCTTTGCCATCATTTCCACAGAGTCTATGGTGCTGGCCTCTCCATTGATCTAAGGATCTAAGATCATTTCCAAATGCACAAGGGTCTCTGCTTTAACAGCTATAACCCTTCATCTCCACATTTCACCGTTGCCTCTTAACTTCATGCATTCATGCAGAGGGAAAGCCCTTTTTTCTATTATCAACCCATACTTGAGGATACATCATCACTCCAGGCTAAAATTGCTATTAAAATGCTGAACTAACTTTCTGAAAGCTGTCCTAGAAAGATAACCTAGATAAGCCATCATCTCCTGTTTATAGCCAAAGGTATTAAGTCCACAGAGTTTGGCGACTTGTAGCCAAGCCAGCACTAGGGTCCATATCTCCTTAATTCCATCCCTACAGTTCAACCTTGATGAAGAATATGTAGCTTACTGTCTTGAATGCAGAAGTATTTGAAAGAAATCCAATGCCAAACATCCCCATTGATGGAATGCAAAGCACTATTTGTTAGTAAGATAACCAAACTCATCCAGAGGGGGAAAAGTATATAATCTATAGTCTCCTTCAGAGCCAGCTCAGTTGCCAGGGAAATTTAGATGGGATATTACAACACCTGAGATTTCAAAAGTAGTTTGTTTCTCCCCAGAAAACTCTTAATTAGGGTCAAAACAAAATATATTGGTTTTTACCAGGTGCTTTGCACTTCGCTAGGCACTGGAGCTACTAAAATTAAATACACAGTGTTTCTAAAATATCACCCAGTGTACATAATAAGCAAACTGAAGGGCACTATACATGGGCATTCAGGGAACAACAAACCTAACCAAGGCAGTTCAGGCAAAAGGAACAAATTTGTTGTGGGTAAATAGTAAATTCCCTCCATGTTTCTTATGCCTGGAGATTAGGGTTCCTGTGAGGACGTGATGGAAAATGAGATTAGACACAAGTGAACTGCTCAGAGTGACATTTTAGAAAGATCATCTCTACTAGTGACATGTAGGGTAGCTTTGAGAAGAGTAGTACTAGAAGCAGTGAGGCCAGTTAGGAGGCTGATGCCACCCGTAATCCATGTACAAAATGAATAGAGCCCAGCATGGACAGTGACATGGTACAGGGGGAGGTACATGAATTAGAGAATTATAAAGGCAGTAATTCCCAGGAGTTGGTGACACACGGAGGCTAAGGCAAATGGGAGGTGCCATTCTCCATGGCAGTGAATACAAAAGGAGAAGCTATTTTGGGGGGTGTGATGAGGAAAGGAGAAAGGGAGATAAGATTAGCTCCATTTTTATAGGTTATGCTTTTGATACCTGTGGGACATTGTGGTAGAAATGTAGGAAAGGGAACGAGTCTGAAGTTTGGTGCGAGTCCAAGGTTGTGAGCCGTAAGCATGGTGTTGGTTGAAGCCATGGGCATAGATAAGATTGTTGAAAGCTGTGGTTCTCAAAGTGTGATCCCCAGCAGCAGCAGTATTACTTAGGGACTTGTTTTTCTAAATGCAAGTTCTCAGACCCCACCCCAGACCTATTGAATCAGAATTGTGGGAGGTGGAACGCAGGCATCTGTGTTTTAACAAGCCCACCATGTGATTCTGTTGCACACTAAAGTTTGAGAAGCACTGTTTAAGGAAAGCTTAGTTTGGGATCAGTTACGGAGTGGGTAGAGAAAAGGGGGCCCATGCAAGCTTTTTAAAAATGTAGACAGAGGTAGGAAAGGAAGTAGGATGGAATGCAGTGTCGTTTAAAGAGAGAGGAGTGTTTGGAGAAGGAAAGAGCGATCGGAAATGTTGAATGCAGCAGAGGTCAGGTAGGAAGAGACCTGTGAAGTGCCCATTGGATGTGGCAGTTAATGAATTGTTGGAGACTTGACTGGAGCAGTTTCAGGGGAGTGAGGCATATGGAAGCCAGATTTCAGAAGGTTGCTGATGGAATGGGATGTGAGGAAGTGGAGATAATGAGGTTAGGCTACTTTTTCAAGAAGCTTAGCTGGGGAAGGAAAAAGTGGGAGAGAGGGAGAGAAGCAGAGGGGATTTTAGGCCATAAGAAAGGTATCTTTTTAAGATGTAAACGCTTTAGGTTTATTTATGGACTGAAGGGAATGGAAGAATAGATGCTCCAGACACAGAAGCCAAGGAGCAGAGTCTCACCTTGGACAATTGCAGTGATCTCCCAACTGTTTCTCCTACCCCTGGCCCTGTTGGCCCCATTTAGAAGTTTAAATCTATCCTTCCTGGAATCGTTTGAAAGCGCTGCCCTCACCTAACACTAGGTATCCCCGATTTATTGTCCTGTATGAGGCTATGTCAGTGTCACTACCCTCCAGCCTCCCTCCTTCCCAGGACTTGCCTGGGTCTTTGGGTCTCTCTGTTTCTGCGGACACTCCATCCTCTGCCTGCTCCCTGCAGTGAACTTTGAGAATTTCTTCTGCTCCTTAAAGACCCAGCTCCTCTGTGAAACCTTCCCTCCGCACCTAGGCAGCATTAGTTGATTCCTCCAGCTTTTGTCAGTGGTACGTCCATCCCTCTACAGCAGGTCTTACACTGTATACCATACCTGTGTTTTCATGTATCTGTCTCACGACTGTGAACCCATGGACTGGGCACAACTTATTTTTGATCCCACTGCCCCCACACAGTGTCTGCCCGTAATAGGTGCTCAGTGGATGTTTATTGGATGGGTGAATAGAAACATTTATGAAGGATCTTTTGCTCACTTTCCACATCACAGGCTCACTCTGGCACCTGCGTTATTTGCCTGCCTCAAGTCTCTATATGTGCATGAACACAGATAAGAGGTTTTGCACAACTGTAACAGTTCTCATTGTAGAATGAAGGGTTTCCGAGGGTGTGGGTTTATTTACTTGAGCTGGGGGTTCCTGTTGCCCACATTATTCTTCAGTGGCATGTTAGGACTTTTCCACAGCAGCAGTTACCCTGTCGTCTGGCTCACTGAGTTATTACTTTATTTAATGTTGTCTTGGTGGCCTAGGAGAATTTCTAAGTCTGGGTCAACTCTTGGGAATCAAATACCCTGCCAAGAGAGCATAAAGCATAGATATATTTTTAAAGGGATACCAGGGATTGTACCCAGGACCTCATACATGGGGAGTAGGCACTCAACCACTGAGCTACATCCGCTCCCCAATGAGAGTTATTTCTTTTTTTTTTTTTCATTTGTTTTTAGGCGGGTACTGGGGATTGAACCCAGGACCTCGTACATGGGAAATAGACACTCAACCACTGAGCTACACCTGCTCCCCAAAGCATGGATATTTTGACCATGCACCAAGGCAGCCTGGCTATTTGATGCAAGACTCCAGTACTCTCACCAGTCAGGTGGCTCTCCTCAGAGCCACCCAACTGTAGAATTTCAGAATCCCATTGCCTGACACAACAGGACTGTAAATTGCCAATTTCAAAACCAGACACAATTATTAAACACTAAAAATGAAAATCTCCTTGCCAGTTAGAAAGTTTCCAGCATCATCATTTCCCTCCTGCTACCAGGCTGTCAGCGGGAGGAGAGCATGCATGGATAACACTGCACACACATGCACACACACACACTGTAATTGTAGGTTTAAAGAGGAATAGAATTGGTCTGTCTACTCTTTCTCTCCACAAGTGTTATGTCTATCTTTGTTTTCCATCAGCATCAATGTAGGCAGAGACTTTTTTATCTTTTCATGGTGAAAAAAAATTTTTCAGGCTAAAGAAAAGCATTTCTCTAAGTTGTGATGAAATAAACTATTTTGAACATGTTTTCTTTGGAGTCACTTTTAGTATTGGCAGTAAAGAACAAGTTCCCAACAATGATATAAGATGTTAAGAAGTATATTTTTTCATTTAAGATTAGTCAGAAATCTACAATTAATTTTTAAATTTTCTTCCTTGATACTGAAATCTCTAATAAAAACGCAAAGCACTAGCTCTGGTATGCCATTTATAACTTCATGATAAAGATGACCTAATAATCCACTCCAGTTTGCTGGAGTCTGGTAGAATATTTAGAAAGTATACAGGGGTGTAGATTTATCATTTGTAGAGTCCAGCTTTTCTCCATATATGATATTAAAGAAGTGATCAGAAGAAACTTTTCCACATACAAAGTATCAGCTTTGTTCACTACTTTAAAGAATTTTCAAGCTTATAAGGAACTGCATTTTCATCAAGAAAAAATAGATTATATATCGTTCTGGAAAGAGGAAAAAAATAAGGAGATTTTTCCTATTGAATGTAATGGATTGTCAGGAACCCTTGACATTATTCTACAGGCGAGGCCACATAAAATCAATACATCTTAGGCAAGGTTTAATTTATTTGTAGGTTCTTACAACAAATGACTTACCTTTTTGCCCTGCCATTTTTCCTTTCACTTTTGCACTCATGAATAGCTATGGTTTTTATCCATCTCATTATCAAACACATAGCAAGACGATAGTGTCATTATTATCATATATTTTTTAAAGCGAATGATCACAACACATGAAGAAAACATCTCAGAATCCAGAAGTTGTGCTAAATATGATGGTTAAAAACATCACCTTCATTTCTGTTGCCTAAAATGCAAGGTATGTTCCACTAAGAGCTGGGCTCTACACCAAATCTTGTTTTTCATGTGCCACGTGTCTCCCTTGAAGAGATTCCTCATGCTGAGAATTCCTATAAGGTTAGTGGATTATTTGAAAGGAGAACTCTTTAAAAAGTGCACTTGATGAAAGGAAGGATGGGGGTAAGTGGGCATATTTTTGATAGTTATCTATCAGTACTACGATCTATCAAAGAATCTGTAGTGAAAAATATTGAGCATTTCAGCATACCAAGAACAAGGGAATATTTTAATTCAGTCTAATAAAATGTCCCTTTTTCTAGTAAATGTTTTGGAAATTTTCGTTTCTATATTTAATTAATATTAAAGATCATTTAAATGGAATTGTTTTCTACTCATGGTCTAACTACAGGTAAAACGAGCTGCCCATTCTTCCTCCACCTGCTTCTGCCAAACCATCTATATCAGTGGTCACAGCTATGCAGGCAGCACTGGTGTGGGGAGGACACTCTGGAGCTAGAAACTAGCTGGATTTGAACAAAATTCTTCTACTTACTATGTGATTGATCTTGGGTAAATTTCTTAACCTCTTGATCCTTAATTTCCTCATCTGTAAAATGGTGAAAAGACTAATACCAGCCATGTCTTCCTGTTCTGTGGATTAAATGAGGTAAAATATGGAAATCTTGACAATATAATATGTCATACACATACAAGGCTTGGTAAACACAAAGTGCACAAGAGACATTATCATTATTTTATTTGCAAGAGAGAACTTTGCAGTTGGTAGGTGCAACAACATTGCTTGGCTCCTTGGGTGAAGACTTTCAGCCCAGCACTAGAAATGTCCAGCCTCAAATGAGGAAGTTGAAGCTGTATAACTGTTAGAGCAAGCATTTCAAAGCAATTCTTTACAGTGGTAATGGATGTGGCAAATGTGTGGATTTTGTTAGGATTTCTTCTGACAGCCATGAACACAGATATATTTTAAAGTAATGTAACTGTCCTAAATCTCGAGCAGGGAATACAATGACTTTTAGTATTATTTTTCACCTCTCCAATGACACTCTAGAAGTTATAGTTGGTAAATTTCTTTGAAGTTATTTGACTTAGAAAAGGCCCTGTACCATTTAACCTTGGTTTTCTTCTACTCTGACCTGTGTCCAAGGCCCATCTAATACAATACATCACAAAGGTTAATACACCGAAGCCTTGTCATCATGATAACCTAGGGCCGCATTTTAGGGAAAAACCACCTGAGGGTGAGGCTTTTTGAAACATTGGTTCCTATCTCCACTCTAGGTTTACGACAGACCCCCTTTATACACAGTTTTCCAATGTAGCAAATAGTATCAGAATACAAGCCCAGAGTGTCAAGAAATCAGCAAATGTGGATAAGCATATACTCCTTATTGGCTTGGCCAAACTCAAGAACTGTAAGCTGGAGACAAATTTAAAATATGAAGAACTGTTCTATTCTTAAAAACTATTCTGCCTTATATCATTATTACTGATACTGCCAAGGGTGAGACAGTCTGAAAACGCTGTCTAGATGACTTTTTTAAAACAGAAAGTTATCATTTACTTTGCTTTTCTTGAATCCATTTCTAGGGATTTACTGGTAGTTCACATATGACTCCTAGGATATTCACTATAGACACTATGATTTAAGGGTCAAAAATTGCATCATCTCCTTTTAGCTTCTGTTCAAGATTATGATACTTTCTTTCTGAGTTCAGGTAGATGAGCGCCAGCATTCAGCTATCCCCAAACTAAATTGTCCTGCTACTACCTAATCTTCATCAGCCACAAGATCTGTGTTGGAGCAAAAATACAAAGCTTGTCATGTTCATAATTAGCCTTTCAAATCTTCCCCTTTATATAATCTTCAAAAACAGTAGCAAAGTAGTCATTTATTTTTAAATATGAACTTAAAGAATAGGTCTTTCCATCCTTGGTTTTGTGTTTCTGACGCTATATCACCTTACCATTCACTATATTCTCAAATTACCAATATAATTTTTATAAATATGACTCTTGTTTTAAACCTATCCCTGCTCCCTGTGGGAAAGTAGTATCAATTGAACCCCTCTCTCAAGCAAACCAGATTTAGTAGGTGCTAAATGTAAAGCACATAGTCCTCATTAGGCCAGTGGCTAGTAATATTTTTTTTGGAAGATCTACTCACAGTCTATGAAGCGATCATCTTCTCAATGTGTTCTGACATTTCCCTTACTTTTATTTTTTCATCTGTTGCCACAATTTGAAGACTGTCTCAAAAAAAGTATAAAATGCTCTGTTTATATCAAGATTAAAACTCAAATTTCCTAAATTTAAAAACTAGTTCCCAAGAGAAAAAAATCTTATAATAAAAATATTTATAACTCTTTTTGATTTCAA
>JAQZBX010013818.1:20000-39351 GCA_029593785.1 Cabassous unicinctus
AATAATAATAATAATTACAAATGTGCTTAGTGCTATGAAGAAAAGTTACAGATGCTACTCAGGCATCTAACAAGAGGAGCTAATCTAATCTTAGGTTTCCTTGAGAAAATGAAGTTTCAGCTGAGAGACAGGTAGAATTTAGTTGGCAAAATTGGAAATGAAGGTCCTGCTTTTCCATTTATTAGGAAAAAGGATGGAGGGAGCAAGAAAGAGAAAAAATGATACTGCCTATGCCGTATTCATTGTTTTGCTCATTATGTAAATATAATGATATAATATGTACATAGGAGTGGGGGAAATGGCATCAGTAAGAATATATCTCCATTAAACTTAGCTTTAACTTTTCTTAAATCAATTTAGGGCTGGTTCTCCCACCCATTCCACTCTATAACCTTGGGTCTACCCAAGGTTACACTATTCTACCCCAGAATTTCTGTATATTTGCCATTCATTCTGCCTAGCAAGTGAACATGTGGATTGATGACTAGTTGAACTAACTAAAGTCAAAAATAATTTAGTAATAGTTCTGCTTCCCAGTATTTATGTACTTCATAATGTATTTGAGTAATCACTAAATTGTGAAAATCAGGTATGTATCACCTGATCTCACAGTGAATCATGGCTTAGTCCTGGATAAGATCAGGACTTTTCCAATATCTTATTACCACGGAGGTGTTTTAGCTCTTCCAGTTTTCAAATTGTCAAAAATGGAAGATTCTGATATTGCTACATCCCCCTCTTACCAAACGCCTTCTGGTACCAAGCAGGCAAGCAGGGCAGTATGCATTTACGCTTAACCATTTGCTCACACATTAGCAATTGTTTAGCACCCACACTAAGATTTAAACATGGCCTTATTTATAAAATCCCAGTTGCGGTATATTTGTGGCCAAGGTTTGACCTCTGTTGATCCAGAGACTCAGCTAGAGGCGTGAATTCATCAACAGCAGCAGATCTTGCCGTTATTTTTGCTGCCTACTTACTCCCTACATGTTTATTGTAGAAAGGATTACTCCATGTGCACACCTTGTGATATCAATGAGGGGAAGATGTTTTGCAGTATGAGCTGTTCTTGCAGTAATGGTCTTTGATACTTTTGAAAAACGTGCTGTTGATCAAAGTGATGTCCAAGTCAAATATATTATTTTCTCAAGGAAGTAATGGTTATGTCATTATGTTCAGCTCTCTGATATAAATGACCACACACTAACTTGCTTAATGGACTAGATAGTCTGAAGTACCTGTAGAATATAAATCCTACTAAACTGCTTTCAGTGTGTGGAACAGCATGGCAAGCAAATTCATGCATTCATTCAGTTTAATTTATCACAACTTCTTTAATTCCTGCATTGTATTTTTCTGGCTAACTGGTGAAGGAACACCCATACCAGAGTCATGAAAATAAGAAGGCTTTCTTCAGTAACACTTTTGACCAGCATCTTTGACGCTTATTAGGGTCACTCTTGGATACATTTTGCTGCATTGTTTTTTATTGCAGTGCCCTTATAACAAATAAAAACATTCAAGATCTACTTATTGGTCCTTCTGTTGCTTTCAGAAATAGCAAATCTTGATTCTTACTTGAGTTACCATCTCATTAACACCAGTTGTTTCACCTTGAACCAGTTTAATTTGAAATGCATGAAACAACTCCTATTTATACTAAAAATTTTACCCTCTGACTCAGCACCACATTGTTATTTCACAATGTCAAGGATGCCTCCAAGTTGTGGCTTAAGTAGTAGCCAGACTCTGAAGTGTTCAGGGTTGAGGTCAGTTCAAAATCAAAAAGTCTAGTCTTTTCATCCCTAGTTGTATCTTGCATGTTTCAGCATATGCTAGTTTCAGCCATCAGCGCTTTTTCTTTCCATTTATTTTTTACAAACATCCTAAGAACTCATCTACCCAGAAGAACATATATAACCTATAAGTATATGTTCATTCAAATGACACTCCCATTGTACAAAACATGATACTAACTCCTCTTTTGAATTGCTTTCAAAAATAATTTGCCAGCTTTATAAGAAAGATGGGTTCCTTAATTCATTGTCACCAGACACCGTTCCTTGGTGATGACCTTTTGAACCTTCCCTGCTACCCTCTTTCCTCTCTCCTCCCTCTCAGTTTTATTTTACCCCCAGGTTAAAAGAAAGGTTTAGGACTCTGTAGAATAGAGAAGGGAACAGACTGAGACTAGCAGCCTGTGGGACCCTTTTGCAGAACCCATCACGGGGAAATAAACTTACTTCTGCACATTTATCTGAGGGCTGTCTGCCAACTACAGGAACTGAAACTGACATCATGAGTATGACTGGCTTAGGGTTGTGAATGTAAATCATTAAATTTCAAGTGGCTACAAGCAGATTCTAGGTCCCTTGAAGACTTTCAAAGAATATTCCTGCATACACATAAAAAAGTAAACACTCTTCCTATCTACCTGGATTTTTTAAAATAACTTCTGCATGTACCACTGTACATCTCTAACCTATTTAATGTCTTAAAACATTTTTAAATGAAAAACTTATTTCTAATATTTAATTCCTAGAAAGGAGGGCCTTATGTAAATCTAATAAAAAGCAAATAAAAACCATCTTTAAAGGCCCAATTGATGAATTCCAAGGGAGAATAAATTACATGTTTTGTTCTTGCTAATTAAGTGCTACAGTTTGCCTTATAGGGGCAGCACAATGTGTTTCTGTCTCCTAGATAGGCACAGATTTGAGCACATCCACGCCCTCGTTGAAGCCAGGTTCAGAAGGGAAGAATGTCCTCAGATCTCCCTTTTGCGTGGAGGTAGACAATTACCCTGCTTTCCTCCTTAGGGGTCATGTGATCAAGCCACCCTCATATAGCCTCAAGGTCCCTCGTAAATTAAATCCACCAGAACCTCAGTTGCCATTGCCTCTGCTCTAAATTTACTCCAGTTTGTCAACCCTGCATTGGTGCATGGTATGGCCTGATGCCCCCAGAATTCTAGCCGAACATGAAGTAACTGTGAGTGCCCTTCCTTGCAGTGTTGAGGAGATCACCCTTTAAAAGCACCCAGGTTCTCAGGAAGTTAAAATTGGTTGTGGTTGGGGGTGGGGAGTGGGCAGTGGGGGACGAGGCACCTTATACAAGTAATGACTCAAATCTGAGGTCATTCTAATCTTGTAACCGTAGATGTCCTTGCTTTGTTTCTGTTCCCCCAGAGAAACATGCATTGACCTGAAGGTTATATATTCAGTCAACCCCATTGTACAAGGCATTCTGCATATCTCAAGGGAGTCACCAAAATTTCCGGGAGCATCTCTCTCCATGCAACTTCTGGCCTAGATGTAGTGGACAATTAACACCTGTGCAAAACAAACCCATGTCCTCAATTACACATGTGCAAGGTTGTTTAACTGAAACATGGCACTTAGAGCAACTGGCCAGATGTTCTCACCCTTCCAGCTAACAGAACTAGCTCAGGCAAAAACGATACTGAAAAACCACCATAGTTAGGCCATAGAGTGATGCACAGGGCTGGGTACCATTCATAATCTGCTTTAATATGTCTGGGAGGCCAATAGTATGGTGCTGTAACAAATGTACAAAAGCTGCCATTCCCATCTCAAGCACCAAGATAGACATCTAGACAGTACTGTTTTTATAATACATCTTGATCAAAGGATTGTGTCTTAAACTCCATTGAAAGTTGGTTATTGTCTGAGATGTACTTTGAAGGCTATTTTTTTCAGTCATGTAAAAAAAGCTTCCTGAGGTAGAAGGACTAAGCTAAAATTTAATAATTATGTGGTAAGCAATAAGAAGAAAGAGAAACATACTAACATTAATAATTATGAGATAAGGAGTAAAAAGAAAGGCTAAGAGTCAGGGAGAAGGGAGGATATAAAGGAAAACAAAATGAATCAGAAGTCTAGGAAACAGACGGTGTGCAACAAAGGAATTGACAAACAGAGCATTGGGGACAATCATAGAAATACTGAGTTGTTCAAGGTGGACTGATTGCAGAGAAAGCAAGCAAGTTTGAGTAAGTGGGTTGTAGTATAGAGGGCAGAGGAGCCAGTGAAGAGATTTTTGAAGAATAAATGCTTAGCCAAAGCTGGAGCCAACCAACTAATGGCTTTCACAACTTCAACGTGGAGAAGAACATTCTGGATCCTTGTTTAAAATGAGGATCCCTTTGCGCCACCCAAAGATAGTCTAATTCAGTTCTGTAAATAGCGCCAAGGAGATGTGTGGTTTTAAAGACGTCCAGGTGATTCCACATTTTGAACAGAAACATAAGGTGTCCTCAGACCTCATTTTGAGAAAATACTGCCAGCAAAGCAAAGCAAATCTTACAGTTTCTAGCAACAGCCGCTTATTAGGAGGGAACCGAAGTTGTTTGTAGGTAAGGAATATGTTATGTTAACCCAACCAGGAAACATCAAAGACCTACATAGAATTATGGTTGCACAGACAGAGGGTGTTGGCTGCTGCAGGGAATCGTGGGGCAAGACAGAGCAGACTTCCTAAGCTTGTTTATATCAGCTTTGCCCTTTGCTGCTAAAATATGCCCCCACTCCAACTGAGACCAAAAAAATTCTCATAGAAACCTCTGAAAATAATTAAGCTAGATAATTCTGGATTATCCTTAATTAGAGGGAGACTCTGATGTGCAGCCTGCTTTGGAGGGTCATCCTGCATTAGTTTCTAGTGATCTGTCACTGTTCCATGTGCACATTACTCATCGCCTTCACTCTGATCTTCCCCCTCCTCTCTGCAAGGCCCCAGGATTTAGGCTGAAGAATAAAAGGAATCCCTTGATGCCACTCCTGCTATTGGATGTCTCAGCCTTTCCAGTGGGAATTAAGATGGGAGAAGATCTTTTTCCTTCTTTCCTTCATTCTGTGCTGGCTCCTTGTTGCCAGGTCCCTGCCTCTTCTGGGAGCTCCAGCCTGTTCCCCATCAAGGACATGTGTCCTTACTGGTACAGGAGTGGTACCCAGAGCAGCTCCAGGGCCCTTTCTAGGCTCAAGGATGACAGCTGTGAAGCACGAGAGGCGGGGAACCAAGGGAGTGAGGGAGGCTGGGAAGACAACAGAGAATCAGCCAGGAGGAACAGGAAGGGAGGAAACAAGCAGGCCAAAGACTGTAGCCATCCCCTCTTCTAGGGCAGACAGGCCTGCAGCCATCGCTCTGCCTCTTTCTGACTGTGGGTACAAGCACTGCACCTGTGCACAAACCATCGCACCTCCTTCAGCTCACACCGAAAGGCTCTTTCCTCTCCTTTCAGCACCAATACAGGACCCTGCTCAAGGGCTCCCCTCAAAGCACTGCATTCTGTCTCTGTGCTGCGGCTCACCCGAATCCGAGCGAGTTGGCTCCAGGGCTGCTTCTCAATTAGAGAGCCTAGAACTGCCGTATTCATCCTGACACACCCCATAGGGCAACACCTTGCATGGACTAGCTGGGCAACAAACGTTTATTGAATTCAAAGTTGTCATTCTTTTCTCTCTCAGTCCAATTCCTTAAGTTAAGCTTTATACTAAGTAAGTCCCTCAAGATTCTCTTCTCGGTATAGGGAAATTGAAATGGACTTAAAATAAGCCCCATCTCAATTAATGTAACAGAATTAGTATACAAATTCCATCCAGAAACGAGTATGGCCTTTGAGGTCAGATCTGAGTCTGCAACCCAGCACCGTGCCTTATCCCCAGATGACAGAAGAATTGTGCCTCTTCTAAGCCTCCATCGTCTCATCTGTAAATTAAGGATAATAAATAATAAATTAAGGATAATTAATTAAGGATAATACTCCTTTTCATAAGATCATTATGAGCATTAAATGAAAAAATGATGTGAAAGCACCTGATACATGTAAATGCTCAATAAATGTTTGTTTTCCCCCTTCCCTTTTACTTTCAGATTAAACTGCTTTAGGTGTATTATTTTATTTTCCTTTTTTCTGGGTTTTAAAATAACATTTCTAGCATGAAAAAAAAAAAACAAAACTAGTATCCACTGATTCAGTTAACAACTTCACAAGTGTTATTTTAAAGTTTAAAAATGGCAAGGCCATGAAGCTTTCCATGCCTCACCCAGCCCATGTTGCATTTGTTTAATTTTGAATTCTTTACTAATGATCAACTTAGATTTTTTAAAAATATGGTTAAAAATCAAAAGCTATGCATTAAAGATATTCAGCCTACTTTTATTTGTATTTGCAAGGAAACTTGTATGTGTAAATATGAAAAGTAGCTCTCAGTACATGTATAGTTAGTCACTGACTATTTGAATATATCCTCGTAAAATTATCTTACCACCCTGATATTCGGTAATGGACTTCAAGGACTTCTCTTTGCTCTAAATGGGAATATTTACTGATCAAGAGCATGCTGTTGCATTGTCTCCTGCCGTAACCCGAGGAAACAGCACCTTTTCACCTTTGAAACTGGCTTTTCCATATTACTCATGCCAGTCTTTTCTCACTAATTTTATGATTATAATGAGGCAGTGGTGCACTAGTTAGCACAGATGACCTTCTAATTGAAAGACTGTAAATTCAATCTCCTTCACCAGGCACCGACAGAAATTTAAATAAATATAGCTCCTCAAGCCCTTGTGATGGGCTGGCCTAGTGACCAGAGGCTAGAGGAGCCCAAGTCATCTATCACAGAGCACAGCCGGCAACTTCTCAGTTTTACCTACAGAAGTCGTTAGAAGCAGGTTGCTCCCACAAAGCAAAGGGAGATGAGGGACTCTGCCCTGGCTGTGCTTCAGGCATCATGCCTTGCTTTTCTGCAACATAAGCCAAGTTGTTTGTGTGTGTGTGTGTGTGTGTGTGTGTGTGTGTGTGTGTGTGTGTCAAAAGGCTTCCTAAAACAGGAGTCTGAACACAAAGAGAAGTTCCATTCTCAAATTGCTCTTAAGCAGACAAGAAAAGCCTTATCTACCTGGCTACCTCTGGCCACTGTCGTTTATAGATTTAGATGAAATGAGCTATCCAGGGCTGGGTTGACATCCTCCTCTGGCTTGCTATATTCACCCCTATTTTTCACCCCTGTAACCCTGGACATCAATCCAATTCAGGTTTCCAGAATGAACTGCCCTGAGGATCAAGATGGGTGTGGAAAGCTATTTAATGGTCAGTCTGAGGAAGGAATCCATGGACCTGTAATGCTGCCAACATTTGTACCAGATCATTGAGTACTTGCCCTTGATATATTTTTGACCTTCCATTTCATCTTTAATGTTATTTGTGTGTATGTGTCTCTATTTTTGAGCCACCTAGAATCTCTTTTGGAAATAAGTCACATATAATTTTTTAACTAACTAGCTGTTTTAAAATACATCCCTGGACCTTGATCACAACTATTTAAAAATGACCCTCATATTGCTGACAATGCCTAAAAGCCAGTTATTGGGTTGTTAGCATGGTGCATCTTTATCCTGAATATATCACACAAACAATGGAAATTTCCCATTGCCTTTAAAGTTTTGCATTCTGTATATTTGGTTGTTAGACAAATAGAGCAAGCTTTGCCGACTTCATTTTCATTCTTGGCAGCATGTTTTTATCATAAGGCAGATAGTCATTAATTTACAGAATCAACGCTGGGAACAGCTTTTGTGATCTCATATTAAATTTTCCCCTGAATCCGCCCCTTGGCAAAAATTACTCACATCGTTAAAAAATATTTAATTAGGCTGTAGTTTATACCCAGCTCACTGGGGAAATGTTGGAATTAATATGATTTGCATGAATTCTGTTTCTCTTTTTCTGTCAGAGATTAGTTTTGAATTCAGTTCAGAGGGTCGTTGACACTGCCAAGGACTCACAATCGTGAAGGTCAAATAGGTAGCAAATACTTCCCCTGGGTAGTTTCCCTGAAAAGACAGCTCAAAATTGCTTTTAATTATGGGTTACCTGAAAGGCCACTTGCTGTTTTTATTTTTCCACCGATCCCTGAAACACTGCATGATTGGAAGTTTTAGGTAAACCATTTTAGTCCAACTAAAACAGCTCAGCTATTTTGTAGAGATAAGTGTGCCTAGCTGTGTGGCACCTGAATAATTTTCCCGGGAATGCCCTGATTTCTGTTGGTTGTTCACAAAGGAGAAGAGTCCCTGCACCTTGTACTGGGATGTAGAAAAATGCTGGATAAAAGTAGTCTTGTAAGAGAGCCCAGCCAGTGAGTAAATTCTCTACATAGTAATGCATCTGCTTGCTTAATTATCTCTCACAAGATAAGATACAATGTTTAGTTATGCATCTCCTTGTTTATTCTTCCATGGGTTAGGAGAAGAAAAAAAAAAACCTTAGGGAATCCACATCCTATGTCACTATTTTTGAAAAGAAAATTTAATGGAATATTTAATTAATAATCTAATCAATCAATTAATCTCGGTTACATAAGTGCTTAAATCTAATTCTTTTCCACAGCTATATCACTAAAAGAGGTGAAATGGCTGCCCACTTATCAGGATAATAAGAAACCATTAAAGACACAAAGAAAAAATTGAAATTGTATTAATTCTGCTACACTGGTGCTGAATTTGCCAGTGTTAAAATCTTCTTTGCATTTTAGACAAATTTCAGTTCACTCACTGGGTCCACCAGGTATACCTTTTATGTTATAACCTTTCCTAATGGCAAAAAAAACCAAAACAAGTGATGGTTAGGTTTTTTTAATTTCCAAACATTCAGGCTTTACAGCTCTTAAGGCACATTCCAAATAATAAAAGGGCATTTAAACTTAAAAAAAAAAAAAAAAAAATTACCCCTGTCATTATTGTTGAGTTTTATTTTAACTTTAGAAAATATAAACCATCTGCTTTCAAAATGTGTGCAGACCACACGATGCTGCTGACTGGCCAACTGTTGATGAATAAATATTTATATCTCAAATGATTTAGATGGGGCTTCTATCAGCACTGGAAAGATGAGAGTCAATTTGACCCTCAATTTTAGAAGTCATGAGTCAAGTCGCTCACAGGGAATGGATACCAGGTGTATCCATTGCAATAACAGTCTTATTTGATGACAGTGCTAATGGAGCTCGCTGCATGTTCCAGATCATTCCAAAGTGTTCTAAGTTGGAAGAAACTTAAGGGGGGAAGGGAGGAAGGCTAGAATTTCTGAGTACGTGTGCATGCTGGACACTGCTGTAGGTGATTTACACACACAATTTTACTTAATCCCCCAAACTGCTCAAGGTGGATGCAGCTACCTCCACCTTATAGGTGAAGCAGATAAAGCTCAGAAAGGCTGAGGAGATAGACCATTTTACTAATTTAATCTCTTTCTTTACTTTTCTTTTACCTGAACATACTGACTGAAGCAGGAATAAATAATTCCCAAACAGTCAAAACAGCTGGTTAGTCACAAAGCTGACACTGGAACCCAACTCTCCTGGCTATCTGCAAAGCAATCTTTCAAGTTACCTCAGATACATGTCTGAATCTTCCCAAGCACATCCTGAGACCAGCTCAGGCTTTAAAAAAAGCAAAAATCGCTTTCCCCCTATGGCTTTGTTAGTTAATTTTGTTTTTGTTTATGTTTTTTTTAAAAAAAAAAACAAAACATCAAATTGACTCTCTTGCTTTCCCCAGATAATTCTGAGTATATGTGTAGCTTTGAGAAATCTTTTACACAACAGAGTAGTTGTATACCTAGTACATTACTCAGCTAGGTGTTAGAAGGCAATTAATGTAAACACTTAATAGCACATTTTCAGTTTTCATGTCTGAACATATAAAAACCAAAATATATGACTGAAAGAGAGTAAAAGAGGGCAAACGGATGAGAGAAAGAAAAAGATCTGTTTTTATATTACAGAAATTGTACAAATGTCAGGAGAGCTAGGGGCATTAGCTCAGCTTCCCAAAAGAATGCACCTTGCTCAGGAAACCAAAGCATCCTTTTCCATTTAGTTTTTTGTTGTTACTGCTGATGTTGTTTGCTTTTGCTTTTTCCTATTTAACCCTCCTTGTGTCTCTCCAAGGTAGCAATTCCTAATATTTCGATCCATGGTCTCAGAAAACTACAAAATTGGAGAAAAGCCATGCAATTTGCAACAAGTTTTCTGTCTGAGACCAAACCACATGTTCTGAGCAGGAGTAAATTACAGGAACAGCTCCTGAGAATCAGTCTAAATACATTATGAGGCCGCCAGTTTTCGCACTTGGTAGTTCTGCCTCAACTGCATTCCCAGGTGGGCCCCTTACCCTGTTCATGCTGTTGTGCTAATGAGGCAAGATATAAGCTAAGTATCAAATTCCCACTGTTTAATCAGACTGTTACCATGATTAGACCTAATTGAAGAGGATTGTGGTTGAGATACATTGAAAACTTCAGATTAACACGTTGGGAATTTCTAAAATGATTGGCAAATGAAAGTATTGTGCAAACTCTGTGGCATGTATTGGTCTCTCTTATCAATCCTGATTCTGGGCAAAAGATTACCTGTAGGTAATAATAATGACGATGGCATTATTAACATTATTAGCATAACAGCTACTATTTACTAACTGCCTATTACATATGAAGCACATTACTCATCTCATTGACTTCTTTCAACAACCCTAAGACTAAGAAGTAAAAATTCCCATTTTACAGCTGAGAAAACAGAGGCTTTCAAAGGTTAAATAACCTCCTCAGTGTCACTCATGTAGAAACTGGCAAAGCTGGGGCTCAAAGCTTGGCCTTTCCCCCTCCAAAGCCCATGTTCCCCCACCAGAGTGCAACATTGCCTTCAATTAAAGCAATGCCTCAAACAAAGAAGACCACCGGGAGGCCGCTGTTTGCTAACTCTGATTTTGCCGCTGATGCAGCTGTGAGATTGTGGCAGGCCCCCTAAGTTCTGGATCTCAGGTCTTCAGTCTGACAGAGGATGACAATCCAGGGTTCCAGGAAAGACAGAGACAACATACAAGAAAGTGTTTTGAGATCATCAGTTTAATCACATCAACAAATATTTAGTGAGCGCAGTATTAGGTGTCTTGGGAGCTATAAAGATGAACAAGACGTCATCCCCAACACCAAGAAGCCCGAATTCTAGAAAAGGGTTTAATAAGAGTACACAAATAGCTAAGTAGAAGAGTGTTAAGTTCCTCATGTTCCTGGAGCAAGTCATTTCCATTTTCTCTGCAAGTATGACATTTTAAGACTGGAGAGAAAAGGAGATGAAATTGGTTAGGGAAATTATTCCTCCAGCACACATTAAATTATTTTAAGGAAGTTGGGGAGAGAAAGAAGGAAAGGAGGAGTCAGCGCACGTTTCATCTGTCTCTTTTATACTTCCTCAGACCCATTTCCAGGTGACTCAACATAATTTTGGCTGCTATTGGCAAGAAGAGTCCACAGATTTATTTTTCACATAAAACTGTCCAAATACACAAGCATTAATTATGCATATTATGTACAAAGATACTAGTGTTACCCTTGCCAGCAGGCTAGTGGGGCATCTCAGTTAGTGAACAGCATCCTGTTCCAGATAAGGGATGTCAAACTGACTTCAGGAGGTGATAGAAACGCCGATCTTTCCAACCAAGTACTGCCTCTTATTCCAGATTTGCCTCTGATGCTAAATTTTAGTTATAAATTTTCTGGGATGGCAATCACAACTCTTTTCCCCAGTGTCTCAACCTCAAAGAATGGCAAGCCTTTGAGGCTTCCACTGTTACATCAATAGGCTTTGTACAAATTGAGGGGGATTTTTTAATGTACTTACAGCATTTTATAATGTGTTTTCCAGTTCATTCCCTATTGTCATTTAGGAAGCAGTGATTGTCTCTTCAAGGTAGCCAGTTGAAAAATGGAGAGATAAGAAAGGGACAGTGACATATCTACCCTCATTCCAAGAACCAATGGTGAAGACAGGGGGAGGGGCAGGGTGGGTAAAGGAAAATAGACTTTTGCTACCCGGGTAAATTTATAAGCCAGTAATTTGTATTCTGCCTTTTTATATTAATAGTATCACCTTAACTTGGTTGGTCTTTCCATTTTTTATCCTTTTCTTCTAAATCCAGAACTTTGATTTCATATACCCCTGAGGTATGGCAGCAAGTCAAAGACTGTTTCTCATACTACTTTTAACAATAAATGTTTTTTTTTATTTCAAGTTAACACGTTTGGAAAGATCGAAAACAAATAAAACACACCAGTGTAGAGCTGTTCTAGTTAGAAAGTGATAGTGGGATACCTCAGAAGTATCCCAAGACCCCATAGGTAGGCTCAGAGAATGTGTGAATTCCCAAAAAGCATTTGTAATGGCAGGGAAGGTTTGGGGATGGAGGCCATACTTTTCATCAGAGTCTCAAATCTGATCCTAAATCCCAGGAGATCAGGTTTGATGGTGCAAGCATCAGCCCCTATTAAGATAATGAATGTGTAAGCAGAATGGATAAGCCACCATTTTACTCAGGAACCCCAAACACCACACCTTTCTGAATCAGCTCAGTTCCCAGTAAAATTCTAACACCACTTACTCATTCACTCACTCGTCCACTGATTTGATGATTTTATGTGGAACACCTCCTATGTACCAGAGGCTGTAGTGGTGAATTCAGCAGACATGGCTTCTGCCCTTGGGAACCTTATAGTTCAGTGAATATACAGTTACACTCATTGATCACTCACTATTTGCCAGATGCTTTGCTTGGCACTTTGGATGCATTCTCTCATTTAATTTTGATAATGGGAAGGTAGGTACCATTATTATCTTTATAGTGGAAAAAACAGTAAAATAATTTGCCCAAGGTGGGGAGGGGAAATGCTTTCAATCCCAGGCCATCTGTGTCTAGAGGCTGCCTTCAATGCCAATACTCTCTACCAAGAGCATGTAAAAGTAAATAGTAGAAAAACACTCAGAACATGGCTTCCTTTGACATATTCCACTAGCCATGAAACTCATCCTGGCTGTCCCAAATACTTAATCAAATGTCTCTAGACCAAGAAACATACCTTGTCTGTCTGGTTATCCTGGAATGTGCCTTTTTAAATGTTCAGCAGAAAAGGCAGGAACTCATCAGTCCTCTAATAGTGACTTCATTTCTAAATGATGCAATTAAAGTGAGAAAAAGAGACTTAATAGTAATTGTGGACAGTCACCCAAAGCCATTAGATAGTATATGGAACTGCTGGCTGAAATTCAACTAATAGGTTACCAGGAAACATACCTTCAACTAGCTCTATTTCATCTAAGGAAGCAAAAAAATTAGCATTAGAGTCATAATGACTCATTAGTAACTTGAAATTGGGATTATCTGGCTTTGTTTTGTGTCTTTGCTTATGTAAGGCTGTTGAGGTAATAGAGTAGATGTTGAGAAAAACAAAGGGATGGCCAATGGTAGAAACAAAAAAAACCTCCCAAGAATAAAGTAACTAAGTGGATTTTATTAAATGGAAAAGCCCTGAGCTTTTCACACAGAGACTGGAGTTCACCCCAGCACCCCACCCCACCCCCAGGGCAGCTCTCCTGCAGCTCAGAGAGGAATTGAATCATTCCACATGGAAGAAATGGATGAGATAAATAAGGATATACAAAAGTACAAGAGGGATAGGCTTTCCAGTCTGGCGCTTAAGAGGAAAAATTTTAAAGGAAAAATAAATTCCTGGTACTAATAAAAATGGACACAGTTTGCCCATTACTTCAGTTATGCCAAATGGGTAAGTTAAGAAAACAGGGCTGTATTCTCTGACCCACTGTCTGATCAGGGTTGTCCCTAATCCCCCACTTAAAGAGAATGAGTATGAGCTTAACGGTCTCCAATAGCTTAGTCTTCTAGACCCAAGCCATCTCCATCAGCTCATTCTCCAGCTTCTATTTCTGAACTTATTTCTAAACATTAAAACTGCTGCCTTGAGACTCCCACATCCTTTTAAGGATGAGGAAAGAGGTGCAATTGAGTCTTCACAAAAGTTGCCCATGAAATCCTTGAGTCACCCTTGTTTTTATCTTGTTTTGTATTTTTACAGCCCTCTTAGTATGGACAGCATGAAATTTTCCATTTAGAAAAGGGTTTAATCATCAGTAAATGTTTTGAATCAGATTAAAACACAAATACTTTAAGAGCCATGTATTTATTCTGTCCTCCTTGGTGCAGTCATTTTATCTTGCTTCTAAAGGGCAAAGCAAAGGTACTCTGAATTCCTTGCAACAGGCATGTAAGTTCGTGGTTAATAGTGATGAATGTTCATCTTAAAAGATCCTGGATTCTTCTTCAGAATTTGCCCTTCTCCCTGACATATCAAAAATGGGAACCCATCTTTGAGACTATTTTATTTGTCCATGTTTTCTGGGCAGCACATTTACAAACTCATAAAGGCAATCAATATAAGCAAGACCAGGTCATCCAAGAGTCCTTAAATATATGCCTAAGAATGCATATATATGTATTTGCATGTAATACTTGTGTTTCTTCAGTGTTCTCCCCACTTTTTAGCTGACATGTGCTAAGAGATTTTGGAAGTGGTAAAATCAAGAGTGTAACAGGCAAATGCACAATGAGTTGTTAAACGTGATGGCAAAATACAAAAAAAATTAAAAAGCTTCAGTCACTATGATCACTAAAAGAAGAAGAAGAAAAAAGACAGCCAGCAAACTGTCTATCATGTGATGAAATTTGACAGTAGGGATTATGGCTTTGATGGACCAGAACAGCTAATAGAAGAAGCTGACATTTTTGAAACCCTGCTAATTAAGGGTTCCTTCCTTAATATTAAAATAAAGTCTTTGTCTGGGTTTTATGGTTGGAGAATCAGGTGTTTTCATTAATATATGCCAGTCAGTCTTAATAAGCTTGGAGGGCAGAGGAAGTTATTATTGAGTGACCTTCTACAAAATAAGCATGTTGCTAAGGGCTCTAACCCTGCCCTGTTCAGACTGATGAATCTCATTTCCAATGCAAAAGCTTCACAAGAAATCCAAGTATTCTCTGTGCAATCACAGAAAATAATCCTTGTGTCTCTTGTAATGTCCAGAATTGCCACTTACTACACTACTACTGTACAATGAATATTACAATACATATTATTTTTCTAGCACAATTGTCTACATTTCTGAATTGCCCGGAATAGAAAAACTTATTGTGAAGACACTTGTATTGAAAAGTCAGTTCATTTTAATACTTTTCAAATAGTCATCTACTCTGTTCATGAATTATAATGCTCAGAATACATCTGACAATACTGGCTTTGAAAAGGAGATATGTCTATATTATTACATATTCATTTTCAAATAGATTTCAAACAGATTTTAAACCATTCATTGAAATTCATTGAAATGATAAATTCACAGTTGGATTTTGATTGACTCTTAATCCAATTTTACTTTTGATAAGTTTTCACCCCTCTCTTCCCAACCACCCCCAACCTTTCTCAACCAATGTATATATATATTTTTTGCTCTTCTGTTGCTTTTTGAAGCAAAACTGATGAGTTATGGTAAATCCTGAAGGTTTTGATAGCTACATGTGAAACTTGTCAAATGAATTGGTAAATTTAGTTAAAATCAGTAATGCACAACACTGCAAGTAATTTGCTGACTAATTTCCAATGTACCAGTGCTTCTCTTATGGCAGCAGTGCGTATGGTAGCTGGCTATTGGTTTAGAACCTGGAGCAAAACTATGAAAGAGTCTTACAGTTACTGAGCCTTTTCATCATCTTCAGATAACACAGAAATGTGGAAATAGCCAGGTATTTGGTGTTGGGGTAGTAGTCGAACACTTTGAATTCAAAGTCAAACACTTTGAATCAAAGAGTATTATCCACCTGTTCCTTATCTTGAGCTCTTTTACCTGTTTTGGGAGGAGAAGTTGGATGACCCTCCTATTGAAAGACTCGTGGTCAGGTTGAGAGAAAATAAACATATTAAAGTCTCTTTGGAAAAGGAAGGAGCTGGATTAAAAATTGCAAAGTTAAATAGAAAGTGCATAGGTTTTATAGGTTTTATGATCATCCATGGGGGAAAACCCCACCAATCATAAACAGTCCTTTTGAGTGTATCAGAGACAGGAAGAAATGAGAACCTTAGATCCAGGGCTTACATAAGTGGGACCAGAAGTTAGTTCAAAGTGTGGCAATTATTCAGCCTAGGACTATGTGAGACAGTTGTCTTTGAGGTACAGTCCAGAGAAGAAAAACAAAGTATGACATTTCCTGTAAATGATTAATTGGAGCAGTTCTTCAGTATTTTAAAGGATGGGCGGGGGTGGGGAGGGGTTAATGAACACTGCATTGATGCATCTCCTTAGGGCCAAAATCAATCACTTGGTGTTTATTGAGCCTCTACCTTCTGCTTCCCCAATGTCCTAGGCTTAACCTAATAGTAGTGTAACACACCACCCCTGCCTTTATAAGCTCGAGGTACTGACAACCCCATTGTGTCTTGAAGTCCTCCCACGTTTCCTCAAAGCCACCTATCTTTTTCATTCTCTTCTCTGTGTGGTGCCAGCATGGGAGTTGCTGTCCCAGACCACTTTTGGCTCACAACCTCCCCTGTACTCACCCATACCAGTGCTATCCAAAGTGTGGATGGTGGACCAGCATTATCATCATCTGCCTGCAGCTTGTTAAAAATGCAGACTCTCAGGCCCTATCCCAGAACTATGGAGCCAGACTCTCTGGGAATCTATGAATCTGCATTTTAAAGAAATCCCCATGGGATCTTTAGAAATTTGAAAGGCGCTGATATATAACGTTCATATGTCAAATTAATCATATACTACATTGTGCTGTCATATATATTTGTCATATTATTTAATTTTGTATGTGCTTGTCTTATTTCTCCAAAGAGGATTGTAAGCTCCTTGAGGAATCCCAAATACAGTATTTGTAATCCCAAATACAATATTTTGTAGAAAACAAATGACAAATAAGTATTTGATTGACTTGATTCAATCTAAAGGTTTAGTCCTTTTATTCTAAAGACATTCCTCAAGCGCAATTGTGTTTTATTCTCTTGCACTTTGACCCTGTAATATGATCTTCTTATCATTCTAGTACTTCATGTTCCTGCACTCTAGGAATTCTGTAGTTCTAAAGCAGCACTGTCCAATAGATATATATTGCAAGCCACATGTGTAATTTAAATTTTTCTGGTAATCAAATTTTATAAAGTAAAAGAAATGTGAAATTAATTTCATATTATATTTTATCTAATCCCACCAGTCCAAAATATTGTTGAATATGTAATCCTTATAAAAACTTAGTAATGTATTTTTACATTCTTCTAATTTCTGTACTATCTTTGAAATCCAGTATAGGTGACACTTAGAGCATATTCGAATTCAGACTAGCCACATTTCAAGTACTCAGTAGCCTCCTGTGTCTATTGTATTGGACATAGTATGGATAAACTGAAGGGGTGCCTGAAGCCTGAAATAAAATGGCAAATGATATGTGTGTGATTAGAGCATTTTTCTGGTAAGACACAATATAGAATTTATCAGATTCTCAAAAGGGCTTCTTCCAACACACCACCTCCTCCCAGATATCTTTAAGAAACACAGCACTGCTTTTAGCCTCTGGAATGACTCATTTGTTTTGATCCATTTTCTCTACTTGCCAGTTCTATTTACATTCCCTACTCTAACAAGACTAACTCACAGTCTGTTATTAAGCAGTTGTGAATTTAACCTATTCCTTTAAAATAGCACCTAGAGAGTGCTCAAGGTATTGACTTGCTTCATAGAAAATAACCTCAAACACTACCTCAGTTGGTAGTTACAACAGCCAAAATAAAATATCAATATGGTAGGTCTTTTTCTTGTAATTCACTAAAAACAAATTACACATTACGGACATGGTGCCCACATGCTTTCAGAAAGTTCCCACAATGTGCTTAACCATATTAAAGGGAAGGTTCCAGAAGGATCAGTAATTGATCATCACACAGACAATTTTATTCCTCCTTGTTCTTCTCATTGGATTATTAACCCCCAAATTAGTATCTTGACATGGGCTAACCACCCACTTTCTACAATGGCTAAAGTATTTTAATACATTTTCTGATTTTCTTGAATGAGGCTTTTCAAGACCCCTCATGGGGACATGGAAGAAGGGAGCCAGTTGTTTGAAATGTAGCAGTGATATAGTGCTCCAATCTGAGAAACCAAATGTCAGTTGAGCAGGATCCTCCTTTTATTTTGCTTTTTTTATCTCTGTTAAACATTTCTGGTTTTGCTATTCTTTGTTTTTTCTTTCAACAGCATTAAACATTGTGACTTGGCACTTGGTGAGGGCTGATGTAGGTGGCCTTCCATCATAGAGTAGGCTGTTGAAAATCAATCAGGAATGATTAATGATTTATTATTTGTGTGCATTTTATTATTTATTATTTGTGTGCATTAAGCATATCCACAGTTTTAGTCATATAAACCATATTGTTTAACTGTGACTAGAATAAAATGAAGTCACCCTGAATAACCTTCAAAAAACAAATGGATAAGTCAGCCTCATGAATCTTACCGTTTTCCTTATTTGGTTATCTTTCTTAAAAAAGGACTGTCAAAACAAGGGCTGTTTGGAATCAGGGTAAGACTTAAATTTCAATCTTAACTTACAAGTATTTTCTACTTTTTCTTCTTTGCATGACCAGAGGGAGAAGGACAGAATTCACTTTGAGAATAACAAAAACAATTAAATAATAATTAAGATATATTGATTCTGAAAATCTGTCTATGCAGAACATGCCTCTCCCTGTATATCCAGATTTAAATGACAGATAGTGAACCATGTAAAAATTGAGGATAATGGATTAACTATGTCAATATTAAGTATTTTATGTTGATTGGTCTCCTCACCACCAAGGTAATGAAGAAGCTTTGAAAGTAACATATTATTCGTTTGATCTTCAGAGAAGGAACATTGACTTCAGTTACTTTTAAGATTGTTAATGCTTCTTTCTTGGCATCATTTCACTTTTTACTTTTTTGTTGTTGTTGTTTACTATGATGTAACTGCATCCTTTTTTCTCCTTAAGTTGGCCTTTCTTGCCCTTCAGACACTTTAAAACTTTAAAACTATAGGAACCTTGTAAAACAAGGTTTTAAAGTTTCTTGATTTAGTCACTTACACAGATCCCTGGGCTCATTTCTGCGATGTAATGTCCTCTCAGTATTGAGGCACTGTGTGGGTTCATTTAACCATTTTTTTTTAAAGGAGGTACCGGACCCGGGTCCTCATACATTCAAAGCAGGCACTCAACCACTGAGCCATGCCCGCTCCAACCACTGAGCCACATCAGCTCCCCTGAGTTGGTTTTTCTCATTTGTTTGCTGGTTGTTTATTTTTAGGAGGGACCAGAACCAAACCCAGGACTTCCCATGTGGGAAGCAGGTGCGCAACTGCTTGAGCCACATCTGCTTCCTCCACTGTC
>JAQZBX010013819.1:0-39381 GCA_029593785.1 Cabassous unicinctus
GTAAAGAACTAAAAATTCAGAAGGAATGAAAGACAAATATGGAAAAAGTTGAAAATGTAATTTAGGTTCAAAATTGAAGAGTGAGAAAATGAGGTAGGAAAATAATTGAAATACAGTAGATGAAATAAATAGACCCAAAGATTCCAGAAGATGTGGACAGACCAGAAAAGATAAATTTATAGAAAACCACTCCTGGGTACATCACAACAGAATAACTGAAAATAAAAATAAAAATAAAAATAAAAAAACAGAGAGAAACATATAAAAAGTGGTCAGGGGGAAAATAATTGACACATTATCTTCAAAGTAGCAAGAGTACTACTGACAACTGGTATCTAAACATAAATATTGAAAGGCACATACAAGAGATGGACAATTTTAAGAGCCAAAAATAATGCCAAGCAGGAATTTTATTCCCCAAAAAGAAACAAAAGAAAACAAAACCTTAAAAAATAAAAGCAAGAATAAAATCTTTTCTTACAAATAAAAGAAATGTTAAACATCTTTTTGGTAGGAAAAAATACCTAGGAAAAATTAAAAAAGATAAGTGCAATATGAAATAAAAGCAGTAGGCAATATAAATATATCAGTAAATAAAAAATGAAAATTACATTTACAAAAAAATGTAAAATAATGCAGAATTAAAATACAAGAAAACAATAATAAAAGCAAATGGAGAAATAAAATTCAAGTGATCTTAGACTGTAGCATTATGGAAAATAAAAATTGTTTCTCTTGAAATATAATAAGTTTTTCATGCTGTAATCTCTAACCATTCCTCCAATTATAACTGGATATAAAAAAATCTAAGAAATGACAAGCAAATAGAAAATAAAAAGAGAGAGTAATGAATCCAAAGAGGGAAAAAGAAAGAATATTCATATGAAGTACTTGGTAAAATATGAAACCAATAGTGTCATCCTAGATATAAAATAAATTACATCATTAATTACACAAAATTACAAGTGGGAAAAGAAAAAGATGATCAGAGTGGATAAAATACAAAATCCCTTGTATTTGATGTGCTAAAAGACACACAAAAGGACAGTTTTTGGCAAGAGGACAGGAAAAGCTATAATATGCTTTTTTAATGTACTAAAACTTGCCAAAAGCAATACAACAGAAATGAGTTGGCTTTTCCAATGGGAATTTATTAATTTGCAAGATTAGAGTTCTGAGCCCATGAAAATGTCCAAACCAAGGCATCAGGCAATTTTCTTTCCCCAAAGATTGGCTGCAGGTGATCTGGATCTCTTTGTCAAATGGGAAAGCACAAGTCAACATTTCCCTTCTCCTCCGGTTCTTCACATTCAGCTTCTTGGTTTCTGTGGCTTCCTCTCTCAGCTTTTGCGGATTTCCGCTCTTTGCTGTTGTGGCTTTATATCCGTGTCCCTGTGGCTTTTTCTCTATCAGCTTCTAGGGGTTTTTCTGTATCTCTCTCCATATTCATCCCATTTATAATGGACTCCAGCAAGAGGATTAAAGCCCAACCTGGATTACAACATACTGAAGTGATTTAATCCAAAGGTCCGACCTACAATAGGTCCACACCCCACAGGAATAGATTAGCTCTAAGGACATGATTTTCTGTGGTGCATAGAGTCTAAAACCATCATATATTCAAACTCTAATCAAAAGAAAGCTGGAGTAGTTAGGCTAATATCAGATAAAGTAGACATTAACTTAAAATCACCATACCATATGAAGGGAGGCAATATGTAATTTAATTTAGCAGGAACATTTCAAAATTTTAAACATACATACACTCCCCGAAAAAATACCTTCAACAACATTTTCATTCAACAGAGTTAGAGTAGATATACAGAAATTCACAATCATTAAGCAATGTTCTTCAAAATAACACATAGGCCAAGAACAAAGCACATTGGTAATTAAGGGAAAAATATTTTAAGATAATGATAAAGGTATATCATATTACTTGCCAACTGTGTACTGAAAGCAGTGCTGAAAGATAAATTTATAGATTTAAGGGTATATGATTTAAAAAAGGAAAGAATAGAATTACTGATATAGGTTTCTACTCCATGAAGCTGGAAAATCCAGTAAATCAGTAAAAATTTCAAAGGGCAGAAATTCATATACAACTAAAAGCAAAATCAATGAAATAGGAAATACCTATAATAATTTGAAAAGATAAAAGTAATGATAAAATATTAAAAGAAACTGGTCAATAAGAAAAGACAGAAAATTAGAATTATATAAGCATGTAAGAAGAGGCATTACTAAGGATTACATTGGTACCAAAAACAATGAGGTTAATATGAACAAATTCAGAATGATATGCAATTTTAATTTAATGTACAAATTTCTTGAGTAGCAGAATTTAACATAAGTGAAATAAGAAGAAAAACTAAACCTGGATATTCCATTACCTATTATATAAAAGTTCTTCAAGGAGAATGTCAGATACAGTTGGCTTTATTTGTTAAATCCCCCAGTCATTTAAGGAAAAATTATCCATTTTCTTACACAATCTCTTCCAGAAAATAGAAATATGAAGTACATCCTAATTCACCATATGAAGCCATCAAAACCTTGATACCAAAACCTCAGAAGTACATTCAAAACTAGAACATTACAGACTATTATGTCTAAAAGAAAAACGTTACAAAAATCCTAAGCAAAATATTAACAAATATCAATTCTAGAAAATGTGTTCATTACAGGAATGTAAAGCATATTTAACATTAAAGCAAGATAAAACAAAACTGTGGCAGTTTGATATTGTTTATGGATTCCAAAAATAGATAAAGGATTATGTTTGTAAACTGGTCTGTCCCTCCAGGCATATTAGATTATATTGAATTCAGAGATTTCACTTTTACTTGATTAAATAATGATTAAGGCTTTGATTAGGCCATGTCATTAGGATGTTGCATCCCTGCCGTCTCAGTGGGCGGGGACTCACAGAGAAACTGCATCACACAGAAGGTAGGGTGCAGTTTTGAGATGGAGCCTGGGAAGTAAGCACACAGAGGAGTAGAGCCGCTGAGGCCAGAGAGAATTGAGCCCCAGGGAGAGAGACAGAGCTGGTTTCCTGATAGTCTACAGCTGGCCTTGTGGAGAGAGCATGGCAGCTGAGCCTGGAAAGAAACAAGCCTTGGGAAGAGAGGAACTCAGGAAGCCTGAACTCTTGGCAGATGTTGGCAGCCATCTGGCTCCAACAGGTGGCAACAGACTTTGGTGAGAGAAGTAACATATGCTTTATGGCCTGGTAACTGTAAGCTTCTACCCAAATAAATACCCTTTATAAAAGCCAACAGATTTCTGTTATTTGGCATCAGCACCCCTTTGGCTGACTAATACAGAATTTGGTACCAGAAGTGGGGCCATGCTTTTGCAACTACCAAAATGCTGGAATAGTTTTATAAATGGGTAAGAGGCATTTTTTGGAGGAATTGTGAGATGCTTGATAGAAAAGACCTACAGTGCTTTTAAGAGACTGTTGACAATAATGTGGACTCTAAAGATAGTTTTTATGAGGCCTTAGAAGTAAATGATGAAACTGTTATTGGAAACTGAAGGAAAGGCAATCTGTGTTTTAAAGTCGCAGAGAGCTTAGCAAGGTGAACTGCTGGTGTTTTATGAAAGGCAGAATTTGAAAATGGCGAACTTTCCAAAGTAAACTTGGAGAATGCAGCTTGGCTTCTTTTTGCAGGTTATAGCAAAATGCTAGATGAGAGAGATATGATGAGGACTGAACTATTGGGTACAAAGAAAACAGAAACTGATTCTCGAAATTCCAAGCCTTTGTAAATCAAGCCCCAGGAAGAGAGGAACCTAGGAAGCCTGAACTCTTGGCAGATGTCAACAGCCATCTTGCTCCATCACATGGCAACAGACTTTGGTGACAGAAGTAACTTATGCTTTATGGCCTGGTAATTTTAAACTTCTACTCTAAATAAATACCCTTTATAAAAGCCAAAAGATTTCTGGTATTTTGCATCAGCATCCCTTTGGCTGACTAATACAAAAACAAAAACAATTTATTTGTCAGCCACTTGCTTAAGAAGTAGATATCTGGAAAGAACATCACTCAAACTCTTAAAACAAAAGAAAACAAAATGCCAAATTATTTATTTGTGAAAATTTGAAACATTTTGTGGATACCAGAAAAGATCATGTTCTTGAGGTTACTTCATTCTTGTGAGTATAAGACCCTTCGATTGAACTGGATTCTGTTGTGGGGACTTTGATTGTATTACTTCAGTGAGGCATGGCCCAGGATGGGACTTGGTCCTTTTGCTAGAGTCCTTTTATAAACAGGAGAAATGTGCAGAGACACACAGAGAAAAGTAGGCAGAGAAAGAGAAACCCTGAGAGATTGAGAGTTCCAAAGACCAGGGAATGGAATCAGTGGATGACAGAGGCATGGAAAGAGGTCCCTGAGATAAATGAAAGGAGACCTAGAGGAGAGGGTAGACATGAGTCATATGCCTAAATACCCACATCTGAAATTGTGGAGAAAGTAAGGCTGGAGTAGAAGGAAGAGACCCAGACTGAAGAGCAGCCATTTGTGTCTTGCCACGATGCAGGAGTCCAGGATTGCCAGCAGCAGATATTCAGTGAGACAGCATATCTGATAATGCCTTGAATTGATATTTTTACAGCTTCATAAGTGTAAGCTTTTAACCTAATAAATTTCCATTATAAAAGCGAGCCCATTTCTAGTATATTGCTCCCTGCAGCTTTTATCAAAGTACAACACTCTACATATTCTCTTGAATTCATGTGAACTGTGGTCTGAGCAAGAAGTGATGGGACACAATCTTTTGCTTACTGCAGGCAATCACCGATGCATTAGTGCTAGTAAAATTATATTTTAACAAATTGTAAAGGTACAGTGTGGCTGAGCATGAGTGTATAGAACGTCTGTGAGCCAAAATCCCAGAGGCAAATTGCACCTACTCATGGGCTCTTCTCCTTTTTCCTCATTAAGTGCTTATGAAAATGACTAGAATTAGGAGTAGTGAAAAGAGAGCCTCTCTGCAGATCAGGTTTAGAGGATAACACCAGCCACTGCAAGAAAGGTCTTAAGCACCACCCAGATTTGTCCTCCTTTTCCGCCCTGTGAAATGAAACTCTTATTCCACTAGAGGATAAGAAACATACCCTGGCAGCTTCAGGGCACAGGTGAAGACCAATTACTCCTGGAGAAGAAAATAGGAAAAATTTTCTTTACCCCTGGAGAAGCAGTGCCAAAGGTAATGTCACATCGTTTATTTTTTTGCTTGGGCACTATTATATATCTAGCTATCCATTTCTACATCATTTATTACTGTCATAATAATCCAGGATAACAATCCAACCCCACACTCTGCTGCTTAAATCACTAAGCATTTATTATAGTTCACAGGAACAATCTGAGCTGACTGGATAATTCTTTTGGTCTTGGCTGTATTCACTCATTCATCTTCAGCCAAATGTAGACTTCTTAAGTGACTCTACTGATCTTTGGTTGTTGGGTTCTGGCTAGCTTAAGTCCAATCTTTCATTCTCTAGCAGTCTTAGCACAGGCCTCTTCATTGTCTGACAAGATTCACCCTCATGGCCAGGCAGAGGTGCAAAGGGAGAACATAAGTACAAGAAGCCATTTAAGATATTGTAAGGTGTTCAAAACTGGCAAACTGTCATTTCCATAACATTGTGGTGACTGCAGAAAGTCATGATGCTTGTCCAAATTTGAGGTTTTTGAAACGAGATTGCATCTTGATGAGAGGAACTACAATTTCACATGGCCAATGAAATGGTAACAGTAACTGGTGGGGAATTGGGACCATTTTTATAATCATTCTACC
The DNA here is from genome assembly GCA_029593785.1 of Cabassous unicinctus. Lineage (NCBI taxonomy): Eukaryota > Metazoa > Chordata > Mammalia > Cingulata > Chlamyphoridae > Cabassous > Cabassous unicinctus. Next base: position 5,820 of record JAQZBX010013819.1, read on the forward strand.
AAAGTTATGTCACAAAATAATGTGAAGGTAGAGAATGTAATTGATCATGAGGAGTCTTATTGCTGCTGTAAATGTCTTATCACTTTTTCCACATGATGATTATTGAATGTCTTCAGATTGTGAAAATTAATCAAGGTATATACTAACTTCTGTATGTCTATTATGTCTCACTGATAATCTTGGAAAGAAATCAAAATTATATTATTGAGGAAAGATAATTTCTCATAAAGTGAGAAAAATAAATTATCCAACCTGACATGAAACTATATGTGTAGAAATAAATATAAACTTGACAAAAGAAGAGATAAATGTGAAGATCTCATGTGGGCTTAAAGTTTGTATCAAAATAAAAATGTTACCCATTGCCATTCTGATTATCTCATATGGGGCAATTTAACAAAAAGCTAAACACTTTGGTGTGTATCTAAAAGAGAAAACTGTTGTTAATTTACCATATTCTACCAATGAAATAAACATATTCAGAGACAATATCTATTATCGTATATAAATATATTTTTGCAACCATCTTTCATTCTTGATACTCTGCTATTTAAACAATACAAATATAAGTTAAACAGGACCCTTGGAATAAAGGCAATTTGTTGAGCTGGTTTCAAAAATAATAAAGTAAAGGGAATTTTAATAAGGTAATGAAGAATAATATACGTATTACAGATGTATTAGATGAGGTAAATGAAGAAAAGCCTAAATATTCAAGGACACAAGTAATCTCAGGCAAATAAAACAAATTATTTTATACAGGGGATAAAATAAGTTTTTTTCATCAATGAAGAAGGAGCTACTTCCTCTTGGCAAGAAAAACTTAGAGTAATATATGTTTTAAGCATTATTAGATTCATCAGAGGATACATGTAATTTTTATCCCAATTCTCAGTTATCATTCTTAGTAAATTTCATAACATTCCCTTGATATACCTACAAAGGTTGTGATGTTAACTGCTATTTAACTTGGCCAGCCCTATAGCTATCAAGGATAAAGAAACTTTTAGGGCCATCTGATATCCTGTGTTCATTCCTTGAGCTGAGAGCTTAAAACTCAGAGCCTACCATTTTATTTCTGTAAGTTCTAAAAGGCAGCATAAGCAACTAGCCTGTTCCTTGTAGTCTTTACTTCCACCAAAAGAGGTCGTAGTAACCAACCCTTGGTCTCTTAAGTTCTGGTTGTATATATCTTTGTCTACTTTGCATAGATTGAAAGATTGCAATAAAAGCCCAATATTGGTCATGGCCAGTGCCAGTTACTATACTCAAATCCAAAATTTTTGAAGCGATCATATTAAATAAGGCCATACATAAATTGATATCAATGAGCATAAATTGCAGAACTGGCCAACAATAACCTCAAAATTGACATATGATAATAATAATATACTCTGAAATGTGATAGTGAATGGCAAGTGAGAAATAATTATATATATCTGGGCTCCAATAATCTAATCTTTTAAAATATAATTTTATTGGGTTTTAATTGGAAACTATCTGGTAAGATGTTTTGAACTAAAATTAAATTTTTAAATGTAAATTCACTGGGTAGGGTGAACATGATTAAATTATGTTATTGCATTCTGGTAGTGGGTCAAAAAGAAAAGGAATTTGAGTTAAAATCTGGAACTGACCCAATTGAGGAACCTGAATAACATTACTAATATGCTGTGCTTTTTCACTTTGATTTTATATTCTCATCAGAAATGTCACTTGAAACAGTTAACATACTTTATGTTCTATATTTTTTTACATTATAATTCCCAATTCCTTCTTTAAGATCCAGTGCTAATGTCTCTCCTTACTTGAGAAGGTCACATTTTCTTACTTCAGTAACTGAAAAATGTCTTCATAAATACATTTATTTAGTTTTAATTTTTTTCCACCTCATATTAACCATTTATGCACTTGCTTTATATATGTTTCCCCAGGATAGTTCATAGAACATGAGACATAATCAAACTGAATATAATACAAAACTTTTATGACCTTATGTTTTATAAAAATGTCTTTTAAGTAATAAGTAAAATAGAAAAAAACACTAAATCAACTGAGGAGATTAAAAATAAGTACTTCGCACTATGATTAGGAAAATGATTAGATGTGAATTGCTTAAAAATATAACAATTACCAAACTTACTCAATTGAGTCACTTTTTCTATAGAAATTGAAAGACTATGAAAAGAATTAGTAGACAAAACAAAGTCATATACATGTACATCTATATGTACCAATGAGTACATTCCCATACAGTCATCAATATTGTTTATACATATATATGTATATATAATATATAATTATATTATTATATATGCATGCTTATGCTTTCACAGTGTTTATGTTTGTGTGCCCATGTGTGTTATAAAGTCACACACATTTGCATATGTGTAAACTTATGTTGATTTCTTTCTGACCAAATTTCTCTGCTTGTTTCTTAAATGGAACATGTCTAGTATTGATGGATTCTAAATGTCTAATGATCATCAGACTGCCTTAGTGAAGTAGTTGTTTTTACTAAATTAATGGCTGTGTTGGGTAAGTATAAGTATTCCCCTTTGCCTTTGAGAACTCCAAAAGTTATTAACCTACGTGAGTCATTCCATAAGTCTTAGACATTTTCATCATTTATTATTATTCACTTCATTACTCTTTCAAATTTTGATTTTTAATAAATGGACATAAAAATAAAATACTCTTATACATACATATTTGAAATGAGAGACGGGGGATTTTGACAGCTTGCATAAACCACTGAGACTGCATTTAAATAGCCACTAAAATTCTGACTCTTTCATAGGTGGTTAGTTTTCCTGAAAATATTTTTCATTTTGATTCAAAACAGCAATCCTTCCCATAAAGCCAACAGCTCAGAACTTCTGATGTATTTGGCAGATAATAGAGAACTGTAGTATATGAATTGGGGAATATACTCAAACATGTATTACATTTACTTTGTTCTTTTATATGTTATTATATGTAAGTTTGTAGAAGAACATAATTACATGATAAATATTTGTACTTAAAATCCTAATTCTTTATGAGTTATTCAAGGATTAAAATTGTCTGTATATTATTTTTGAGCAACCGAAAAGGATTTCCCTGTAGTAACTTAAGTCAAAATCGACGAAATACATTTCCTTCAAGCTCCTTGAATTATTTCATTCTAGGTTAAGAACCAGCATGATGAAGTTTAGCCCCAAAGGTATTCAGTGGAAAAGCTATAAGCCATGGAAAATGGGGCTTAAATTCAAAGTGCCATCTCAGAAAGCATAATAAAAATAGATTTTCAGTCTGCCCCAAACACAAATAGTAATGCCATAAAAAATGAAATATTGGGAGTATGATATTGCCATCTTTAATTTTTATAGTCGAGTTTTCCTCGGATCTTCCTCTATGCTAGAAAATAACCTCATATACTATGAAAGTCACCCACTTCTATTAGCAAACCTAGAAACTTTGACAAAGTCTCAAAATATGTGAGTGATTTCAAGATTAGAATTTACTGTTTCAAATTATATTGCCAAACAAAGTAATTACAAATATGACATAAATAATTTGAAATTATCATTTGAAATGGCATTTTAATAGAACAATTTTATCTAAACATGATTAGCAAGTATAGAATTGAAGGAGGCAAGATTGACAGGCTTTATTATGGCTCTCAGAACACATTTCCTACAGTTGGACTATTTCCAATCAGGGAGGCATCTTGCAAGCCGCTTTCAGTGATTCAACCCTGCACCACTGTGCTCTTAAACAGTGGTTCATCTGATGAAGACTCAGGGAAGGGTTAAAGGAGGGGGATTGGGTTTACCTATAGTAATTATTAGTAATTGTATTTTACAGTGTATCCCTCAGAGTGAGAGTTGCTGTCAGGTACTGTCATCTGAAAAATCTTGGATTATTATACCTACTACCTCTGTGTGTTTGTATGTATGTGTGTGCATGTGCATGCTTACCCTTCTCTTAAAATACCTGCTATTAAGACATGATCTCTTTAATTCTTTGTTGTTGCCATAAATTTCACTCCATGATAGAGCTGGCCCATCTTCAGGTCACAATGTTCCTTATGAGACAGGATTAAATTGGCTGCTAATAAATTCCTTTCAAAACATCTCATTGTTTCCCTGGCACCCATTTTTATAATACATATTACAATGCTATTTAATTTTAACATGAACTGATAGAGATAAATATTCATCTATATTATAAATACCAAACAAAGCAATATTGGAGACTGCCCATTGTTTCAGTCTATTGATATCATAACCACAGTAGTCAATAGTAACAGAAGCTCTGGCACTATTTACTGCACCAAGGGTGGAGGGAGCTGTTACAGTGTGTCCTGGGAACACAGGTTAATGGCACAACAGAAACTTTCAGAAAATGGTATATTTTTTTGCACAGAATAAAAAGTCCAGAAAGGACAAATAAAATCCCTATCATTTAGCATAGAGTCCAAAAGAGCAGGGGAAGAATTCCCATCAAGGCTGGTCTCCTGTGGTGGCTGAAAATTGCTCTGGGTTGGGCTTAATAGATGGCAGCTCTGCATGCCCCACTTCACATCAAAGAAGAGAGACCAGTCTGTACAGTTTGAGAGTAGTTTTTATTCACGTAGGGAGGAAAGGGTCCCGCCACTGAGATTTCCTGCTCTGATAAACATTTGGGGCTGCTCCTTCCAGTTTCTGGATTTAAGGTCTGGCCAGGTCTTTTCATTAGACTTAATATATCCCCCAGGTTGTGGAAAGGCACATAATAGAAAAGGATGTGGGGTTAGCAGAAGGCCTGAGGATGGCTGCTTAGGATGTATTTGTGATTTCACCAGTGTGACAGTTTGAAATTATTTATGAATCCCCAAAAGAGAACAATTATGTTTGTAAACTAATCTATTCCTCTGCATATGATAGCTTTTGATAGTATTAAATTCAAAGGATTTAAGTTTTCTTGATAAAATCAGTTTAGGGCTTTTGATTCAACCACATCAGTAGGGTGTGACTCAAGTTGAGTCCCTACCCCCTTGGTGGGCTGATATAAACAGACATTCACTTAGGAAGACACACAGGAAGATAGAGAGCTCCGTCATTTTTTATTCTGGGACCCTGGGAAGAGATGAGCCTTTTGCCTGATAGTTTGTAGCTGAGAAGTGAGTCGAGCCTGATATAGGAAGTCCTGAGAGATAAGCCTTATGCTCGCCTATATCTGAGATCAGGAAGAACCTGGGCCTCCACGGAACCTTAACAGGAAGAGGAAGCCCAGGAAGGAGAGATGAGACAGAGATTAGTGACCATCTTGCTTCAACACATGGCAACTGATTGATGAAAAAGCAGCCTTGAATTGGATTCTTTAGGGCCTTTTAACTGTAAGCTTTTAACCCAAATAAATACCCTTTATAAAAGCCAACAGATTTCTGGTACTTTGCATCAGCTTCCCTTTTAGTAGACTAATGCACCCAGTTAGGAAGGTGGGGGTAATTGAAGCCTTGGAGATGGCTGCTTAACAGTTGTCTGTGAATTTCCTAAAATATCCTAGTAATGGATAGCAGAAAATCAGTAATTGACAGTAAAGAAAAGGTAAGGCTTAGACTGTAAAAAATATTGAGAAGCTGTGGTGGCTTTAGTGATGCCCTCCAAATTTAGATATGTTCTTGTATGTAATCCTCATTCTTTATGGGTGTGAACCCACTGCAAATATGATGTCCTAAAGATGTTAATTGAGTGTGGCTCAACTGAATGAGGTTGGATTTAATCATATTACCGAGGTCCTTTACAAACAAAAGAAATCCAGAAATAGAGAAAGAAAACCATGGGGAGGAGCTGGAAGTAGGACATCAAGGGAACCCGGAAGTCAATAGAACTGTGTGGAGACTGCCATGTGATGGAAAACAAAGTAACCCTAAGGATTACCAGCCTTCCACAACAGTACCAACTGTAGGAGGAAGCAAGCTTTTCAGCCTCCAAAACAATATTTCCATTGTTTAAACCAAGCTAGGCCATTTTATATCATCATATAACATGCAGGACTATGTAGGAGAGAGTGTGGTCTACAATGTGAACCATTGTAGATTAGTAGTCCATGATTAGTGGCAAAGCCCCAAGATGTGTTTATCTATTGGAGATGATGTACCACACTAATGAAAGATGTTTATGCAGGAGGTTGTGGGAGGTGTGGCATATGGGAATCCCTATAATTTTAGTGTAACATTTGTGTAATCTAAGTATCTTTTAAAAAATAAAAAAAAATTATTAAAAAAAAAAACTATTGTGCACAATTTGTTTTAGTAGCTGTGAAAGTAAGAAAGTTGTTTTTTTTCCCATGGGAAGTAGGGTGTTGCTATGACAAATATTTAAAAAGTGGAAATAACGTTGGAATTGGATAATGGATAAAGGCTGGAAAAATTGTGGAGCGCTTTACAGAAAAAGCCTAAATTGCTTTGAAGAGATTGTCTGTAGATATATGGATGTTAAATGACTTCATATAAGGCCTTAGAAAACCAAATGATGAATGTGTTATTGGAAACTGGAGGGAACATGATCCTCATTATATAAAGAGGCAGAGAACTTGGCAAAATTGTGTTCTGATGTCAAACGGAAGGCAGAACTGGCAAATGATATTTCGCTAAGGAGATTCCAAGTCAAGTGTGGAAGGTGCAGCCTGGTCTTTCTTTGCAGCTTATAATAAAATGTGAGATGAAAGGGATAAGCAGAGAATTAAACTCTTGAGCACCAAGGAACCAGAAATTGATGGTTTGAATATTTCTGAACCTGTCCAAATAGGGATCATGGGATGAATGTGAGCAATGTCACATAGCAGAGAGGAGGATGTTACAGAAATGAAAAGGGTCTAAGTCACTGGCTTGTGAGGAAAGTAGAGAGTTTGAAATAAAGCTATAGAATGGGGAAGGCTATGGTTGGAAAGGTTAAAAATCTTTATCTTAATTTTGAAAGCTCTGGGGAGCAATTTAAAAGTTTTTAAAACAGGGTAAGTGACTAGATCAGATACTAATTTTGGAAATATCACTTTGATATTGTCACAGAGCAAATAGATTTGAAGATAATCAGAGTAAAAGTGGAAGAAGAAAATCTTGCCATTTAAGATATTACGTTTAAAAACCAAGGCAGTAGTGGAGATAGAAATGTGAAATATTTAAGAATCAAAGTAGTTAGGACATAACCCTGACTTAAATGTTGAAGAAGCTGAGGTAAGTAGAAAGGCTCCCAGTTTTCTGGGAAAAGGCTGACCGAAGGTTCAGTTTGGAAATGACTCACATTTAGTTGAAATTGAAATAGGCTAGTGATTGTGCTAGTGTTGGGAGGAAGTATAGTGAGAAAATATGAATGTCTAGGACAGCAGGTAAGTAATTTCAACAGGGTCTAGAGTAGAACAAACCTGCAGAGGGAAGAGTACAGAGACTATCAAAGAGAAATTAGTCCAAATTTTCAACTGTGTTGCATGAACCTGATTGGCCAAAGAAAATGAGATCCTATTAAAAGACAGATATTCTCCGACTGAAATAAAAAGCGAAAACTGATAATGCTATTTTCAAGTAACATACAATATATTACAGAAAATAACATAATCAGATAAACAAAGATATATTAAAAATGATAAAAAGCAATGAAGGGTTGCAAAATTGCTAAATGGTCAATCATATAAAATAAGGTAAAAAGGAGTATTGAAATTGACCATACTTACCTGGCAGGGGAGATACCATGATCACGAAGGTGGTTTTCCCAGGGCGAGGCTTATCTATTGCACTCCGGATGTGCTGACCCCTGCGATTTCCCCAAATGTGGGAAACTCGACTGCATAATTTGTGGTAGTGGGGGACTGCGTTCGCGCTCTCCCCTGAAAAAAAAAAAAAAAAAAATTGACCAAATACTGACTCTTGTCTAGTGTAGTTCTATGCTTTCATCTCTGTCAACATGCTAGATAAATATATCCATTTTTAAAAGATTTTCATTAATTTGATTACTTATTAAAGGAGTAGGTTTTCCTGTTTTATTTAGCAAATTCATTTCTTATTAAATGAAATATTTTATATTGTGTACTTTAATCATGTATTTAATCTGAAAGAGTTTTTGGAGCAATACTAAACTCATATACAAAATTTATTTGAACTATTTTTCCTATTTTGAGATTTTTATGGGTTTTTTAAATCCAAGAGCTATAAAATACATTCCTTTATAAAATCTTCAGTTAAATACACATTGTTTAAACATCTTCTCTTATTAAGATAAGATCACCATCTATATTTCCTTATTTTCTTTTATTTCCTCTGCTTTGAATTTCAAAATATATTGTGGGATATAGAGCAACTCATTGAAAAGTCCATCTTTTCTCCATTCTATATGACATGTTCGTATGATTTTGCTCAAATTACCGCTCAGTCTGCTGATTTTAGAGGAAAAAAAATCTTCATTTAAAATTGTAGATATAAAGAGCATTTAAACTCTTTGTACTTTTTTTTGGTGGGGTGGCTATTTTTACACATTTATTTTTAAGAAGACTTTTTAGAAATTCTTTGCCTAGTAAATTTTCAAAGAAGCCAAAACCAAAACATATTTATAATTTTATTGTTAATGTAGGAAAATAATAACATAATTTTCATCATAAATTTATTGAGAACATCTCAAGTACAGTCTTGATACAGAAATTTAAATTTATTTTAATATTTAAGATAAAGTTTTCCTTTAATTGCAATTATTTGTCATCTTAGTTCCTTATCACACAGATGCCTTTTCACCACAGTTTAGAATGATCTCAAGTTGTTTTTTTTTTTTTTTACTTTTTTTGGTATAAAGTTGATATTTTTTTTGTAAATCATTGATAAAGAAACAAAATGTAATTGCTTTATAAAGTTTTCTCTTTTTTGAACTATTAGTTACCTTATTTTTGTAACATGTGCCCTTATAATCTCTTCTAGGGTAAATATTTCACCATTTCTTCTGAGAAAAGGGACTGGCAAAAGCTATCTGTTTCTATTAAGTGCCCCCATCTCTTCTGAACATCTTTTGTTTGTTTTAGTTTTTGTTTTGTTCTGTTTTTAACTGTTTTACATTGAGTTGTATTGAACTGAAAGGAATACATTTTCACACAGTAGAAAAAGCTTTCAAGATAATTAAAAAAAAATACATATAAATAAATTGATGGAAACTGTGTAGAAGCATATAAATTTAGAAAATGAAATTATAGAATTTTTGGATTGTTACCAACAGTCAAGAAAACTTTTGGAATTTGAGAAAGCAGAGCAGGGTATCTAAAATGGAACTGAATATAAAACACCTTACATTTTCTTGGCTATTAAACTGACTTCTCCTTATGATAATGGAAAATTTTAAAGCCTTATGAATATTAGGGATGTAATAATATAGTTTATATGTATTTCCACCTAGGGGAAAATCTGTGGAGAAGATTTAGCTGAAATTTCACAACTGCAGAGACCTGAAGGAAATAATTTGGATTGGATACAAAGAGGCTAAGTTGGATCTGCATGCTCAGGAACTTCCTGTTGATTCTAGTTGTTGTATATCATAAAATAAAAGTTCTGGATTTACATCTCCATATTCAATCTGTCTGATACTCTAGCTGCATGGAAAGAAAACCCAATGGGAACAAACTGGATGAGTTCCAGGTTATCCCTGTCACAAGAGTAGCCACTCCATTAAGATAGCAAGCAATATATAATTGTAACCTGTGCAAAAATAATTTGTGTTTATGCAGTTTCTTTTCTTGAGAACTTGAATTAAGAAATATTATGAGAAAAATAGGAGTCAACAATGAAGACTGGCACCCAAATAATGTCAATGATTAGGGGGCACCATTTTTATTCATTGTATGTTGACAGGCAATTTTAAGGAGGTACATCCAAAAACCTTGAACTCAAGTGGCATACAGCGATACACCTTTATTTATCTTTTATGTCTGCTGGATTTAGTTTCTCCTGGCTCAGCTTTGCTGGGCTTGGCTGGAAGCATACATGCGTCTGTGGTTTGAATTGTTTACTTCTGATCTGAGCATGTCTCTGTATCACATTTCTCTCATCCTGCTCAGGAACTAACAGACTAGCTTGGGGATTTCTTTCTTATGGTAATTACAGAAGCAAGAGTGAGCAAACCTGGTCACACAAGAACTTTTAAAGTTTTATTTGAATCATGGCTGCCAACAACCCATTGTTTGAAAGCAATCCACATGGCTAAGTTCAGAATCAATGTGGGACAGCACTAAAAAATACATTTCAAAGGGTGTATAGAAGGAAGGGTGAAGAATTGGGCTATTTTTGCAATCTACCATACTACTTTCCTCTCCCCATATTTCTGCTTCTTTACATAAGAGAGCAAATACACAATCCCAAAAATATTGGACTGAATATTTCCCCTTTGTTATATGATCAGTAATTCTGCTTTAAAGAAGGGAAGGGATCTCTCTGTTTGGTGAGAAAAAGGTGCATGTTTGGGTCATCATCACTTTTGGCTAAATCTGTTGAAAATTGTATTCTCTCAGGCCACAGGCATTTTTCAACTCTAAATATGGGTACTTTGCTAGAACAGATACTGATTCTTTTGAGTGGGAACTGCTTGTCACACAATTTCTTCTATTCTGGAGGTAAGTTTCTCTTACAGGGTGTACTAGTCAGCCAAATGGGAGCTAATGTGAAATACCAAAAATGGTCTTAATAAAGGGTATTTATTTGGGGTAGAAGTCCACAGATACCAGGCCATAAAACGTTAAGTTTCTTCTCTCACCCAAGTCCATTGCCACGTGTTGGAACAAGACAGCTGCCGACGTTTGCCAGGATTCAGGCTTCTTGGGTTCCTCTCTTTCCGGGGCTGCCTTTCTCTCCGGGCTTAGTTCTTCTGGTTCCTCCACAAGGTCATCTGTAGACTATCAGGTGAACAGCTCCCTTCTCTTCTCCTGGGGCCTTCTCTCCAACATCAAAACTCCAACATCAAAACTGCTTCTCAAAAACTGCTGTAGCTCTGTTCTTTGTGATGCCTTTTATATTTTCTTCCCTACCCACCAAGGGGTGGGGTTCAACGCCCTACTGACATGGCCCAGTTAACGCCCTAATCATAACTTAATCATGCCCATATTAACAGATCAGTTTAAAAGCATGGTCCAATTATATTTTTGAAATTCATAATTACATCAAATTGCCCAACGGCTACACAGGGGTAGGAAAAGATGTTAATTCTGAGAACAAGAAGTAGCAGATTTTCAATGTATTTTTATGTATATTTTTCCCAGTAATCATCTTCAGTGAAACAGGTAAATAGTTTGATTTCTAACCCTGTTGTTTAAACATCAAATGATTCAGAATTCACATGGGATAGTGACTCCTTGGCATCCTCTCAGTGGCCTCAAACAAGATAAAACATTTATTGTCAAGAAAGGTATAGATATTTGGTTTAGTTTAACCAGGTCAGAGAAGAAAAACAAAAGTCAATAATTACAAAAAAAGGAACTATTTCATTTTCCCCAAGTGAGATATGCCAGACCAAAATGACCACCAAGAATTGTGACTTTGACTTCTGCAATGTAATTTCAGTGAGGCTTTCTACTAAGGTAAGAAGAAATAGGAAGTTTAAACATGAGCTCAAGGATATTAGGTGCTGTGAGTGGGCACCTCTCCCTAATGCCACGCACATTCCTCACAGGAGCACAACCAAAATGGTAACTGTATAGAGTGACTGATCTCCTGGGTCAAAGAAACCCATAAAATCACTGAATTTCATCTCTTCAGCATTTTAGAAGTCACAATATTCAAACAAGGTTCAGCATCCTTATCATAAAATCCTGAAATTTTATTGTACTAAATTATATCCCTGTGAACTAAGATCTGAGTCTGAGTTTAAAATGATGTATGTTGTACCACAGAAACCAAGTAAGCATATTACAAAGTATCTTGTATCACTATCTACCTCAGAATGAACTTAATATGTATTAAGTCTTCAGGCAACTTGAGTTTTCAGTGGTACTGACCTATATTTCCTAAATGCCATCCTGCTTCCCCACCTTATTTTCAGGAAAAGGGTATTCAGGCTATAGGAGCAAATATGTCAGTTAGTTGTTCAGAACTGTTAAACCCACTTCTCAAACTCTCATATCATTGACTTCTAGTCACATGTTTTATTCTAGACATTTCTAGAAGAAATACATTTAGCTCTTACATTTAAGTATATGATCCTTTGTGAATTAATGTTTATGTATGGTGTGAGGTGTTAATTTTTTTTTTCAATAGGGCTAAAGAGGTATTACAGAACCATTGGCTGGAAGAGCTATCCTATCCCAGATAAGTTGCCTTGTCACCTTCGGCAAAAATGAACTGACTGTAGAAATGTGGGTCTATTCTGAATTCTCAGTGTTGTTCCATGAATTATGTTTAGGTTTATGCCAACATCATACCGTAATGATTTCTGTAAATGTATAGTAAATCTTGAAATAACATGGTATAAGTATTTTGACTTTGCTCTTCTTCTTCAAAAATATTTAGCCACTGACCGCATTTTCATAGAATTAGGAAGATGACAAAGTCTATGACAAATCTATGACAAATAAGATATATGTATCAGAAAATTAACAGATAAATATAAGTTCCAAATTATCAATGGTTCAAAATTAATTGAAATGAATGAAAATTAATGAAAAAATTCAGACCAAAATTTGTGAGATACTTCCACTTGGGGGGATGTTTTAATACAAAATATGTATATCTAAAACAGAGTGACTAAAAGTAATGTGCCAACGTTTCATTTGTCAAGGATCTCAGTGTGGTAAATGGGACTGTTGGGAAGCTGTATCTGAAGCTTAAGAGTCTTCCAAAGACAGATGCTGGTTTCTTCTCTCTTTATTCTTTCCTTTAGTGTATTCCAATTGTAATAGATGGAATAGTGTTCTTTCAAAGATTTCCACCTCTGAATCCATGAAACCTGTGAAAATGTTACTCTGATTGAAAAAAAGGACTTTAAAGATGTGCTTAAATTAAGGATCTTGAGATGGGGGAGATTATACTGGAGTATCCATGTGGGCTGATTGTAATCACAAGGATCCTTGTAAAAGGGAAGGAGGAGCATTAGAGTTGGAGAAGGATTTGTAACAATGGAAGCAGAAGTTCTAGTGATGGAGCCATGAGCCAAGGAATATCAGTAGTCTCTAGAAGCTGCAAAAAGCAAGGAGGGGATTCTCCCCTAGACTCCCCAGAAGGATTGTCTCTCAGTGGATACCTTGATTTTAGCCCCATGAAATCCATTTGGAGCTTCTGATGTTCAGACCATGAGATAAGAAATTATATGCTGTTTCACTGAGTTTGTGGTAATATGTTGCAGCAGCAACAGAAAACTAATGTACTAATCATTAGTATGTTCAGGTTTAGGTGAGGTATAAAACTGGCATGTCTGTTTGACAATACAACCCTTTATCAATTGTTCTGTTACAACAGAAAAGCAGTTATTTGGCATCGTAAGAATTCTTGAAATTATGTCACTTTTTTAACGGCTTTTCAATTGGAGTCAACTGATTTTAGTGTAATTTGCATGCATGGGTGTACATATGGGCATTTTCATTTTGAAAAGCAACCAGTGTCCTCCTATAGTGGGTGAAATAATACAAATAATGTTATCACCATTCCGTTTTTCACATGTTTCTAGTTTGATCCATTTTCTTTTTTAAAAAAATATTGAAGTATATTACTTATACATATGCATACATAAACAATAAGTGTATAATAATAGTTGTGAACTTACAGAACAAACATACATAATATCATGTAAGGCTCTCATACCTCACCCTTCCACCAATACCTTGTATTGTTGTGAAACATTTTTAACTAATGATGAAAGAGCATCCTCGAAATATTACTACTAACCAAAGTATCTTATATTTGGTATATTTTCCCCCAACCCACCCTATTATTATTTTTTTTATATCGTTTTTACATGAACATACATAAACAATAAGCATATAGTAAAAGTTGTGACTTTATAAAGCAAATATGAATAACATCATACAGGGGTCCCCTACATCAACCCACCACCAATGCCTTGCATTTTGTGGGACATTTGTTGCAAATTATGAAAAAAATATCATCAAAGTCTTACTACTAACTATAGTCCATAGCCTATATTTGGTGTATTTTCCCCCAACACACCGTATTATTATTTTTAAAAATATATTTTTATTACAGAAGTTGTGAACTTACATCATGCACATGTGTGGAATTCCCATACAACACTCCTCTATCAACACACCAAACTGAGGTGGATCATCTGTTACAGATTAAAAGACAATATCATCAGACTGTTACCACTAACCATGGTCCATAACATACATTTGTCACAGTTTTTGCATACTCCTCCATTATCAAAGTGTATTTTTGGCATAGATGCATGAAGAGAACAGTATTGTTGTTAATCACAGTCCGTAAGTCACTCCAGTTGTATTTTTCCCATGCTTCTCCACATTCCCACCACCCTGCAATAATGACATACATCTGCTCTGGCTCACAAAGGACACCCTTTTATCTGTACCATCAACCACAATTCTTATGCACCTCTGGGTTTACTGTGTTATTCAGTCCCTAAATTACTCTCTAGGTTTCTTTCAATTGACATTTTCATCCCTAGACTACCCTTTCCAGACACATTCCCATTTATAAACCAGCTGTTACTATAATGTGTTACCATGAACTCTATACATTTCCACATTTTTACAGTAAAGTTAATTAAAACTTCTACATATATTAAGCATCAGTAGTCCATATCAGTCTTTCTCTTATCTCCTTTAAGAATCCACCACCTGGTATTTTAGTATAAACTTGTTGTGATTCTAGCAATGGAAGAACTTTTATCATTATTGTGGAGACAGTGGCCACTGTAGGTTCTGAGGGGAAGAAGAGGGAAAAACAGGTGTAATATGGAGGTATTTTCAGACTTGGGAATTGTCCTGAATGACATTGCAATGACAGGTACAAGCCATTATATATCTTATCATAACTTACAAAATTGTGTGGGAGAGAGTGTAAACTGCAAAGTAAACTATAATCCATGCTTAGTGGTAATGCTCCAAAATGTGTTCATCAATTGTAACAAATGTACCACACTAATGAATGATGTAGTGCATTGGGAAAATGTGGGAGGGGTTGGGAGCAGGGTATATGGAATCCCCTATATTTTTTATGTAACATTTATGTAATCTAAGTGTCTTTAACAAAAATAAGAAAGTACATTAAAAAAAAATCCACCACCTACCAGCAGGTTTTGAAGATGTTTTCCTACATTTTCTTCAAGAAGCTTTATGGTTCTTGCTTTTTTATTTAGGTTTTTTATCCATTTTGAGTTAATTTTTGTATAAGTTGCGAGATAGGGATCCTCTTTCTTTCTTTAGGCTATGGATATCCAGTTCTTCCAGCACCATTTGTTGAATGGACTTTTCTGCCTGAACTGGGTGAGTTTGACAGGTTTGCCAGAAATCACTTGACCACAGATGTAAGGGTCTGTGTCTGAAGCATCAATTTCATTCGATTGGTCTATGTGTCTGTCTTTCTCCCAGTACCATTCTGTTTTTACCACTGTAGCTAGGTAATATGATTTAAAATCTGGAAGTGAGAATCCTACAACTGTTTGCTTTTCCTTTTCAAGATGTTTCTGGCCATTTGGGACCACTTACCCTTCCAAATAAATTTGATAATTTTTTTTCCATTTATTTAAAAAATGCTGGTGGAATTATTATTGGGATTGCATTGAATTTTTATATCAATTTGGGTAGAATTGACATGTTAATGATATTTAATCTTCCAATCCATGAGCATGGAATATTCTTCCAATTATTTAGGTCTCTCTTGTTTTCTTTTAATAATGCATTGTAGTTTTCTGAATACATGTGCTTTACATCCTTGGTTAAGTTTATTCCTAAGTATTAGATTCTTTTAGTCACTATTGTAAACAGAGTTTTTTTCCCTGACTTCCTCCTCAGATTGCACTTTACTAGGATCTTTTTTCTTGCCCTGAGATGGCTCCCTTGTCTGTTTGCTCATTGTATTTGCTCATTGTTTTTGCTCCTTGTCTGCTCCTTGTCAGTTTGTTTTTTCTTTAGGAGGCACTGGGAATCGAACCCAAGACTTCCCATGTGGAAGGTGGGCACTCAACTGCTTGAGCCATATCTGCTCCCTACTCATTTGTTTTTACTAATTTTCTGCTCACTGTCTTGTTCATTGTTTTTGCTCATTGTCTGCTTATTGCTTTTGCTTGATGTCTGCTCTATGTCTGCTTGTTGTATGTTTTTCTCTTAAGCAGGCACCAGGAACCGAACTCAGGACCTCCGAGGCAGACGCTCAATTGCTTGAGCCTCATCCATCTCCCACTAGTGTCTTTTATTTGTTTTTATTACCTTTTAATTTTTTTAAAAAAAGGTCTTTAGATTACATAAATGTCACATAACTAGTGTCTTTTAAAGTCTACTTCATCTGATATAAGAATAGCTATTTCTGCTTTTTTTTTTTACTACATGCATGGAATATCATTTCCAGACTTTAACTTTCAATCTATTGGCATCCTTGGTTCTAAGGTGAGTCTCTTGCAGGCAGCATATAGATGGCTCATATTTTCTTTTCCATTCTGCCAGCCTGTGTCTTTTGATTGGGGAGTTTAATCCATTAACATTCAAGGTTATTACTGTAAATGCAGTTCTTATTTCACCCATTTTGACCTTTGGTTTTATCTGTCATATTTTATTTTCAACACTCTTTTGAGACTTTTAGTTACTTTTACTGATATAATCTTCATTTCTAGACTCTCTTCCAAACCTCTCTTTCTTATCTTTTCTCTTCAGACTGTATCATGTCCTTTAGTATTTCCTGCAAGGTCAGTCTCTTTGTTATAAATTCTTTCAGTTTCTGTTTATCTGTGTATATTCTAAACTTGTCCTTATTTTTGAAAGACAGTCTTGCCGGATATAAGATTCTTGGCTGGAAGTTTTTCTCTTGCAGTAGCTTAAATATATCATACCACTGCCTTCTTGCTTCCATGGTTTCTGATGAGAAATTGGCACTTAATCTTATTGGGTATCCCTTATATTTTACACATTGCTTTTCTCTTGCTGATCTCAGAATTTTCTCTTTGTCTTTGGCATTTGATATTCTGATTAGTATGTGTCTCAGAGTTGGTCTATTCAGATTTATTCAGATGGGAGTATGTTGTGCTTCTTGGACATGGATATCTATGTCCTTCAATAGGGTTAGGACATTTTCTACCATTATTTCTTTAAATATTCCTTTTGCCCCTTTTCACTTCTCTTCTCCTTGGGACACCCATGACACATATGTTTGCACATCCCTTGCTGTCATTTTGTTCCTTGCGACCTTATTCAATTTTTTCCATTCTTTTCTTCATCTCTTCTCTTGTATATTCCCTTCCAGAAGCCATATCTTCAAGCTCACCAATCCTTTCTTCTTCCTCCTCAAATCTGCTGTTGTATGATTCCAATGTATTTTTAATTTCATTTATTGTACCTTTCATTCCTGTAAGATCCATTAATTTTCTATGTATGCCTTCAAATTCTTCTTTGTGCTCATTTAATGTCTTCCTAATATCCTTAATCTCTTTAGCCATCTCATTGAATTTATTAAGATTTGTTTGGACATCTATGATTATTTGTTTCAACTCATTTATGTCATCTGGAGGCTTCTCTCTCTCTCCCTTTTTAAAAGAGTTATTTATTTATTTAAGTATTTACTTTTATCCATTTTTACCACTTCCTCCCCACCCCCCCATTTTTGCTATTTTTGTGTCCTCTGGCTGGGCAATTCTCTGTGTCTGTTTCCTGCCCTCTCTTCTCATCCTTTTCCTCATGTCTTCACCAGTATTTGATCCTGGGAACGCCCGATGTGGGAGAGAAGCATCCTACCTCCTGCGCCACCTGATTTCCTTGTTTTTTAGATCATCTCATCTTGGCTTTCCTTTGTTTCACTCTCTGTTACGTCATCATCTGCTGCATGGCTTGGTGGGGCCTGATGGTGCACCCACTTGTGAGGCCTAATGGCACACCTGCTCACAGAGCCTGGCTGTGCACCTGCTCATGGGGCTTGATGGTGCACACACATGGGGTCTGGGGGTATCACTCACATGTGGGGCATGGTGGTGCACCCGCTTGTGGGGCCTGACGGCGCACCCATGCATGGGGCCCAGTGGCTCATGTGCTTTCTATATTTTCATTTATCTTTACCGGGAGGTCCCGGGAGTCAAACCCAGGTCCCTCCACATGGGAGATGGACACCCAACCATTTGAGCCACATCTGCCCCCTTGGAGGCTTATCTTGTTCATTTAACTTGGCCACTTCTTCCTGTTTCTTGGTATGGATTGTAATTTTTTGTTGGTGTCTTGGCATCTGGCCTACTAGATGCATTTATTCTAGGGGCAGTTTCTCTCTTTAGTTTAGTGCTTTCTTGCCCTTTTTTCCTTACGGTTGTGTAATTGTTGCCAAGGATGTAGTTGGTATTGTAAGCTGTGGAGGTTCAAGCTGCCCTCATTGCCCAGGGATCAATGAACTTCTCCCACCTTCTTCTTTTGCCAGGGGTAGGAACAGAGCCACAGCCATGCATAATAATCCAAGTCATGTAGGCCTAGACTGTAGTTGCCTCGAGAGACTGATGAAGCTTCACATTCCTTCCTCCCCTGCCTTGGGCAGGAGTGGAGCTGCAGGTGTGGGCAGCAATCTATGTCCTGTGGGTCCAAAATGACCAAACTTGCCCCAGTAGACTTGCAACTATTCAGTTTGTGCCAGCCTAATATACCTACAGTTACTCTGAGAGGCTGGTGCAGGTCCCGCCAGCTTCCTCCATGCCAGAGATGGGGCTGAAGCCTAGTCTAGGGCTGCAGTCTGATCTGGATGGAAAGAAGCTGGTCCTTACCATCACTGTGATTTTCAATCTGCCTGACTCCCTATCATGCCAGGGGCAGAATCAAAATGGTGACTAATGTCCTCTTTCTGACTTGGAAAGTTTCAAACTTTAGCTATTCTTAGGGTAATACTTTAGCCAGATGAATTTTCTAATGAACTCGGTGGCCAATCGTTTCTTCCTCACCTATTTGGAGGAAATGGAGCTTCCAACTCCAGACACAGAATAGCTCCTGAGGTGGCTTGTGCTGCCAGAGTACAATGATCACCAGCCTCTGTGGCATGGCCTGCATTTTCCTAGAGAGTTTGGCACAAGTCCCCCCAGGTTCCTCCCTGCTGGAGATGGGCTTGGGGCTTAGGCTAGAGCTGCAATCCAATCTGGATGGAAAGAAGCCAGTCCCTACCAGCACTGTGATTTTCAGTCAGCCCCACTTCCCCTTATGCCAGGGGCAGAGTTAAAATGACAGCTACCAGCCTCTTTTTTACTTGGACAATTTCAAACTTTAGCTATTCTTAGGATTATACTTTAGCCCACTGAAGTTACTAACCAGTAGCTGAAGTTTGTCCCCACTATCTCTTCCTACCCCATTTTTGGGAAGTGGAGTTTCCAATTCCAGCCACAGAATGTCTCCCAAGGAGGCTTGTGCCACAGGTGGAGGATGGGCACCAGTCTCCGCAGTATGGAGTGCTCTTCTTAGGAATCTTCTCTGCATATGGGCAGTCTCCTCCTTCCATTCTTTCAAGGATGTTGCAGGATGCACTTCTGGTTTCCTGGAGCTCAAAAACAGGTGCTTTAGATAGCTCTGGGTGATTGCTATCTGCCCTGTAGTATGAGCTGACTCTAGGAGCTCCTTATTTTGCTGCCATCTTTCTTGTTGTCCCTGATCCACTCTATTTACATAGATATTTTTCTCTGTATGGATAGTTTAAATTTCTTATTTTATTTTGCATACAGTACTCTCTGTTCTGAACCTAATATGTGTTGTTTGAAGTTTTGAAGGTAAGAAGACACAAAATCCACAAATATTAATTATACTAAATGATTAAATATATGAAGCTGCATACAGATATTTAAATTAATTTTCTCAATTTATTCAAACATTTTCATGTACAAATAGATATAAAACTAACATTTTTGGAGAAAACCTTTTACATCTGTCATTCTTTTGGCATATGGCTCTCCAAATCATTTTTTGAGCCCAAAATACTTCATAATATGTGAATTGGTACTTAAAAACTATATTTATTCAAGCAGAAACATTTGCTGGACATTTTCAATCTAAATGATTATTTTATGCATGCCATTTCATTTTGAGGGAAAGTGGGACCATTTGTACCCCATATAATATATAGTCTATCCTGTAATTGAATTTTATTGGACCACAATGCAACAACATCACATATGTACAAACTGTGATTCATGCTTGATTATAAATGCCAGCTACACAGTCACAACATAATTCATTCGTATTTAATTTGAAGCAACTAAAATTGTTTCAAATATTTTAATTGCTAAGATATTGGCAAAAAAATATGTTCATCTTCCTCAAACCCTGAGGGGAAAACTAAAGCCTCTTTTTACTTTACTCCAATTCTAGATGTCTGGTTGAAGTGATTTTACTTCATGCCACTTTGAAAATAAGAGGTCCTTGTATTCCCTTCCATCAGCTGAAAGCAACCAAGCATTACAATTCTCGGCCCATCCTATTAATAGACTTGCAACTGAAGCAGAAGAAATTCAAGGCCTTTTTTAGATCTTGGAGAATTTTTTAACACTGTCACCAGCAAGGGAACACAGAAAAAGCACTCAAAGCAAAATATACTTTTTGATGTGATAGGAGATTTTGTTTTTCATCAAACTCTTTATCCTGATATTGCAATTTTCCTTTCTCAAACTAGCAACCCAGTGGTAAATTCTATTTAGCCCTACATATTATATTGAGAAAGAATATTTTTATATGACAATATTCTTAAGAGAATAAGAACAGGTTTTAGTAAATCAAGAATGTGTAATTTGAAATGACTATAAATTTCTTCTTGATTTCTACCCATGAATGTAACATAATTTATTTTTCAGAATTAAAGTTTATTATGGAGGAAATGATTATTGTAAACTACACGAATTAGATGCTGCTTACTATAATTTCTCAAATTTATATGCAAACAAAAAGTCAATCTTTGCAAAGCTTTAACTTAATGTAATTAAGGAAAGTGTCTAAATATTGCATCTTGGATTGGCAGTACAAAAATTCCAAAACTAAGCATTATTACCCACTTTACACAAGTTCCTAGAGATGGAACTATGAAAAAATAGAGATGAAATTATATTGCCCCACTTATAAATAAAATATTTCCAAATTATGAATTTTAGTAGATATTTTCTTTCTATCTTCTTGCCTTTGCTTAGTATCCAAAATGTTGTATTCATTTGGGCTAGGATGAAAGCTCATAGATCTTGGTATTAGTGAGATCTGATAGGGCTGAACCAGTGCCTTTTAAGCCAGGCTATACTTTGGAATAATTTGGAAAGGTTTTTGAAAATATCCAAGTTTGGGATAACTTTAATATAACTAATCCAAATAATAAAACGCCTCCAAGATGGATTTAGTAAGTCCAGGAGGAGATGCCATTATCTATCTATCTATCTATCTATCTATCTATCTATCTATCTACCTACCTCTCTGTCATCTATCTTTTTAAAAAAATATCCATACATGATCCTAACCTGCAGCCAGCACTGAAGGAGGCATTACCCAGTCCGCAAGATTTGACTCAAAAGTAAAAATCAGTGTGGCAATCCAAATATTATCTGGGAATTCTAGGGAACAAATTTTCTTTCTTGTTCTGAAAAGTGTGGTGAACAAATATGTGTGAAACTGCTTCAGTCATTCAGAGGACAAAGCCAACACGAGGAAAGATGTCATCCCAAGACAATCACAAAAAAATTGATTTACAGTCTTGATTATGCAGTACTTGCAGTATATGCAACCTTGAGCATTTTCAATTAAGTGCGCCCCAAACAACAACAAACCTTTTCTTATTTTTGATTGAATGAGTTAATTTCTTTTTACTTTCAACTTCAATCATCCTCACTGACATAAAAATAGAGGTCCTTTATTCCTTGCACCTGTCATTTAATATTGCTTTGACATCTTTTTTTTTTCGTCTTAGGCATTACCCTCATTCTTAATTATAAACTGTGTCTTGTACCTTCATGAAGACTGCCATAAATTCTCTAGTCAGGAAAGGAAACTATGTAAAAAGATGGTAAAGAATACAACTCTGATGTAACCAGGCAGTCACTCAATAGCAAAAAAGAAAAGTCTTCCCTATAGTCAGAAAAGAGAAACCTTACAAAGTTGTATAATTGTGCCACAATTATTTATCAGTATATTTGACTTTTGATCTAATTCATTGTAAAACTTGTAGATATAAGTCTTATAAAATAAATTATATATTTATGAATTACTATAAATTACATATAAAGTTAGTTTAATTATAATTATTCATAAAAATGTCCAAATGTAAAATGATTTCCAAAAATAGATTACATTTCCACGTGTATAACAATGAATATAACTAAACAGATATAAAGTAAAAAAAAAAGATTTAAAATAAAAAACATTTCATCATATATATGAGAAGTTTTTTTAAATATGCATGTACTAGGGCACATAAGTAATATCATGGAAGCTTTAGATGCAACATGGTGCTTTTTCTTTTATATTTTTGGAAGTTTAATATAACATCAGTAAATTATCCATAAAAATATGTTATCTGATGTTTGCATACTATCAATACCATCTGAGAAAACAAGTCAAAATTAACCTGAAGAAAATATTTGTAATAAATTGACCCAGTGTTTAGTATCACTAAGACTTAGCAATTGGAAATATCCAAATGTTGCCAAGAGAGACTTTAGATTTTAAAAAGATTAGCAAATATAATATACACTATTAAGTTTTTTGTAACAAAATGCAAAACTTATCAATAATATACCATTGCTCGCCTATGGACATCATAATAATTAATTTAAAATGCATTAAAATATTCTGGAGATAGTCTCATGATGGCAAATGTCTATGTAAATATAATTGAATATTATGAGGCAATTGATAATATAAATAAAGAAAATTTAAGTCAGGTTTAAAATTTAGCCTATTTGCTCCATTCAATATATTGTGTTTTATCATGGACACACACAAACATTAGGTTTCTCTTCAAATTTAGATTATGAATGATTTACCTTTTTTCCCAGCTTATTTTTTGAAATTATCTATAGTATCATTTATTAAACATGTATTCAAAATAAGGTACAAAAATTCATCCATGTTGTAGCATGTCTCAGAATTTCATTCTTCTTATAGCTAAATATTATTCCATTGTGCATATGTCTCACATTTTTTATCCATTCATTTTTTTGATAGGCATTATTTGATAGGATTGTTTCCATCTTCTAGCTATTGTGAATAATGCTGCTATGAACTTAGTTGTACAAGTATCTGCTCGAGACCCTGTTTTCACTTTCTCTAAGACTCTGTTTTCACTTTCTTTGAGACTCTGTTTTCATTTCCTAGGTGTGGAAATGAGAAGTCATATGGTAATTCTATATTTAATTTTTTGAGGACTGCTATGTTGCTTGCCACTCTGGCTGTACCATTTACTTTTTTAAAACTTTTTAAAGAAGTTATAAATTACACAAAAGTTACATAAAAAGTATATGGGATTCCAATATACCCTGCCCCTCCCCTCTCATATTTTCCCCTATTAATAACATCTTACATTAATGTGGCACGTTTGTTATAATTGACGGACAAATATTGAAGCATTGCCAATAACCATGGCTGTAGTTTGCATTGTGGTTTGCACTTTGCACTGTACAATGTTACAGGTTTTGACGAAATGTATAATGGCCTGTATCCATCATTGCAATATTGTGCAGAATAATTCCAATGCCCTAAAAATGCCCTATATTCCACGTATTCTTCCCTCCCTCTCCCCTTAAAACCTCTGGTATCTACTATCTTTATCTCAATGTTACAAGTTCTTCCTTTACCACAGTAAGAATAAGTCTACTTTGGTCCATTGTTGCATTGCCCCCTTATGTTTGTCCATTCTTCATTCTTGAGGATATTGGGATGGTGATGCCCACTCTATTTCAGATTGCAGAGGGAACTTAGATTTTTATGGGTCAGATGGAAGGAACTCTTTTGCTTGCAGTTGTAGATGTTCTTAGTTCTTTTGGGATAGGGGTTGTCCATCATCATCATTTTGTTTTTTGTCCTGGATGAGACCAATGTCCTGGAACATAGGTGTTAGCTGCAACTCTTCCGAGATTCAGGGCTCAACCTGAATGAACAGACCAAAGGTTTAAGTCTCTGGAACATATATTTAATGAATATAGTGCTAATTATAGCTTCAAATACAAGGGACAGAAGAACCATGTGTAGGAAAATTATAAGTGTGTCTAACTCTGTTACATTGCGTGAATAGGTGGCCATATATTCCAAGGTAAGGCCAACCGATGGAGTACAGATTTCATGTGGTTCTGTGCCAAGCTTGGAGTGTCCAGATGTCTCTAGAGCCCTCAGGAGCACCCCGTTTGAGGCTTTGTTTACTGTGGCAGTTAGTGAGATCCACCTGAGGCATGCATAAGTGTAAACTCTCAAATAACCTCCCAACTCACTTTGAAATCTCTTAGCCATAAAAAATCTTTTGTATATATTTTCCCCCTTTATCAATGTGTTTCCCCAAATGCATTGTTCATTTGTGCTTGGTAATAATATCTTGGTTAAAGGAAGGCTTATCCGTGGAAGTCATGACCATACTGGGGTGAAGGGAGTTTATTTGCCGAGTTTGGCTTAGAGAGAGGCCACATTTGAGTAATAAAGAGATTTTCAGAAGCTGACTCTTAGACAATAGTTATTATTAGGCTTAGTTTCAGTTATACAAGAATAAGTATCATAAGTACAAGCATTAATATTATTCTGTTTTCTTCTATTAGGCACTGACTATGTACTCTATGGATTCTTGCCACTCTATTAGAGAGTGTAGCAGCACTCCCAAGAATGGAAATTTAGTATTTTGTTGGTTATTGTGTGGGTCTCCATCCCTTGAGATGACATACTATGACCACAGGTATACATTCATATTTTATAGAGGCATGCCCCAGGTGCCCCCTTCTCTATACATCCTCCCCACCACCAACACCCTATACCAGTGACACCCTCTGCCATAATTGCCAAAAGAACACTTGCACAATTGTATTCTCAACCACAGCCCTCTACCTCCCCAGAGTTCACTTGTTCCTTCCTCCAGCCCTCCCCCAGCTCTATGGATAACCCAAATCACCCCACCCAACCCTGCTCACACTCACACACATGTATCATTGAACCCATTCACGTTGCTGTACCACCAAAAACTCCATCCACTGCCAAACCACCTCCATTCACCTTTTCAAGGATTCTGTCCAGATTGAACATCAGCTCACCACTCTCTACTTGCTTTCTTTCTCCTGATAACCTACCTTGTAGACTCTATCTCTGCAAGCCTGCTCAATATCTTTAGTTCATATCAGTGAGATCATGCAATATATGTCCTTTATGACTGGCTTGCTTCACTCAACATAAGGTCTTTGAGATTCATACATGTTGTAGCATGTGTCAATATTTCATTCCTTCTTACAGCTGAGTACTATTGCATCATATGCATACACCACATTTTGTTTATCCATTCATCCATTAATGGACATTTGGGTTGCTTTCAAATTTTGGCAATTGTTAACAATTCCACAATGAACATTGGTGTGCATATATCTGTTGGCATCCTTGTTTTTAATTCCTCCTGCTATTTTTCCAGTAGTGCGCTTAGGGGTTCATATGGCAATTCTCTACTTAGCTTCCTGAGGAATCGTGAAACTTTCCTCACTGTGGCCATACCATTCTATGTTCCCAACAGCAGTAGATGAGTGTTCCTATTCCTCCACATCCTTTCTAACACCTGTAGTATTCTGTGGTTTTTTTTTTGTTGTTGTTGTTTTTAATAACAGCTAGTCTAATAAGTGTAAGATGATACCTTGTAGTTTTGATTTGCATTTCCCTAATTGGTAGTGATGTTAAAAATCTTTTCATGTGCTTTTTAACCATTTCTATTTCCTTTTTGGAAGAATATCTATTCAAACCTCTGCCCATTTTAAAAATTGAGTTGTTTGTCTTTTTTATTATTGAGATGCAAGATTTCTTTATATATGTTGGATATTAGGCCATTATCAGATAAGTGATTCCCAAGTATTTTCTCCCATTGACTAGGCTACCTTTACACTTTCTTGACAAACTCCATTGAAGCACAAAAACTTTTAATTTTGAGGAGGTACCATTTATGTACTTTTTTTTCTTTCATTGCTCATGCTTTAGGAGTAAAGTGTATGAAACCATTTCCTACTACCAGATTTCATAGATGCTTCCCTACATTATCTTCTAGAAGCTTTATGGTCTTGGCTATTATATTTGAGACTTTGATCCATCTATCTGAGTTAATTTTTGTATAGGGCATGAGATGGTGATCTTTTTTCATTCTTTTGGATATGGATATCCAGTTCTCCAAGCTCCACAAGTTGAAGAGACTATTCTGTGTCAGATGATTGGTGCTGGTCGCCTTGTCAAATATCAGTTGTCCTAATATGTGCATATATATATCTGAAATCTCAATTCAGTTCCAATGGTCAGTATGTCTATCCTTGTCCCAATACTATGCAGTTTTGACCACTGTAGCTTTGTAGTATGCTTTAAAGTCAGGTAGTGTGATTCTTCCAATTTTGTTTTTCTTTTTCAAGAGGTTTTTGGCTTTTCATGGCCCCTTACTATTCCAAATAAATTGATGATTGGCTTTTCCAGTTCAGTAAAAAATACTGTTGGAACTTTTATTGGGATTGTGTTGAATCTGTAAATCACTTTGGATAGGAAAGACATCATAATGATATTTAGTCTTCTAATCCATGAACATGGAATAGTCTTCCATTTATTTAGGTCTTCTTTGATTTCTTTTAACAATGATTTGTGGTTTTCTGTGTACAAGTCCTTTACGTTGTTAGATAAGTTCATTCCTAGATATTTGATTCTTTTAGTTGCTATCATAAATGGATTTTTTCTTGATTCCCTCCTCAAATTGCTCATTATTAATCTACAGAAAAACTACTGATTTTTGCATGCTGATCTTATAACCCCACTTATTGAACTTGCTTATCAGCTCTAGAAGCCTTGTTGTAGATTTTTTAGCTAATTCTGTTTATAACACCATGTTATATGCAAATAGTGAAAGTTTTAAATCTTCCTTTCCAATTTGGATGCTTTTTTTCTTGTCTAAGTGCTTGAGCAAGTACTTCTAATACAATGTTAAAAAGAATGGTGGTAGTGGACATTCTTGTCTTGTTCCAGATCTTAGAAAGAAAGAATTTAGCCTTTCACCATTAAGTATGATGTTAGCTGTGGGTTGTTCATATATGCCTTTTATCAACATTGTGGAAGTTTCCCTCTAATCCTATCTTTTGATGGGTTTTTAACAAAAAAAAAAAAAAAGAATACTGTATTTTGTTGAATGCTCTTCTGCATTGATAGAGGTGATCATGTGATTTTTCCCTTCAATCTATTAATGTGGCATATTACATTAATTGATTTTCCAGTGTTGAACCATTTTTGCATATCTGGGATAAAACACACTTGCTCATGGTGTATAAATCAATTGATGTGTTGTTGGATTCAATTAGAAATATTTTTTTTTGAGGATTTTAGCATCTAAGTTCATTAGAGAGATTGGTCTGCAAGTGTTCTCTTTTTGTAGCATCTTTATGCTACAAAATAGCTCTAATATTTGTTATTTTGTAGCTCTAATATTTGTTATTTCCTTCTCTGCTAACTTTGGAATTAGTTTGTTATTCTTGTTTGTTATTGTTTTTCTAGTCCCTCCAAATGTGCAGATTTTAGCTCTTTCTTCTTTTATAATATAGACATTTAGCACTATAAATTTCCCTCTCAGCACTGTTTTAGCTACATCCTCTAAAATTTGATACATTGTCATAATTTACTTTTTATGCACTGCTTTGTACTTCATTATTGGAAATCATTAGTTTGGCCAGAATATAATTTTTAAGATGTGGATACTTCCCTTGTTTATATTTTGCTTTGTTTTGTTTGTTTTCATGAATTCTGCATTACAACATTTTTTTAGCTTTTCTTTCTTATTCCATGTACTAAAATTTAGTTGTAAGGAAGTTTTAGATTATGGAAAAGTTACATCAAACATATAAGGGATTCCCATGTACTCCATCATCTCCCATTCTCACACCTTCTCCTCTTAATAACATCTTACAATAATGTAGTACACATATTATATTGATGAGTAAATATTCAAGCATTGCTATTAATTGAGATTTATGGTTTACATTGTGGTTCACACTTAATTGCAATGCCCTAAAAATGCCCTATGTTCCACCTCTTATTACCATCTCTTCCCCTCAGAACCTCTGATAACCACTAACTTTATCTCAATGTTACATGTTCTTCTATTACTAAAATAATAATAAGTTTACCTTGTCAATGGTTGCAGACTCCCCTTGTATTTGTTCATTCCTCAACTTTAAGGATTTTGGGATGGTAATACCCACTCTGCTTCAGATTGAGAGGGGTCTTAGATCTTTTAGGTCAGATGGGAGGAACTGTTTTGCTTGCAGTTGCAGATAATCTGTTTTTTGAGATAGGAGTTGTCCACCATCATCATTTTGCTCATTGTCCTAGGTGAGTCCTATGACCTGGAGAGCACATTTTGGCCACAACTCAGCTGAGATTCAGGGCTCAACTTGCATATGAACAGCCTTAAGTTTTAAGTTTCTGGGACATATATTTAATGAGTATAGTGCTTGTTATAGGTTTAAATAAAAAGGGGAGAAGAATCATATGTGGAAAATTATAAAAGAGTGTAACTTTGCTACACTGGGTAAATAGGTTGTCATATATTCAAAGGTAAGCCCACTGACAGGCTGCTGATTTCAAAGAGATGTTTGCCTATTATATCTGGCTGGCTCTAAGATCCTTGGGAGCACCACTATCTGAGACATTTTTTTACTATGGCAGTTAGTGAGAGCTCCCTGAGATATGCATAAGTGTAACTTCTGGAATGACTACCCAATTCATTTTGAAACCACTTAGTCATAAAAACTCTTTGGTACTTAATGTTACCCCTTTCGGTCAAAGTTTTTTTCTAAATGCAATGCTGGTTGGTGCTTGGTATTAATCCTTCGGTGCCTGGGAGGTTCATCCCCAGGAGTCATGTCACATGCCGGGGGGAAAGTTAGTGCATTTATTTGCTGAGTTTGGCTTAAAGAAAGCCCACACATTTGAGTAACAAGGAGGTTTTCAGGTGGTAACACTTAGCCAATAGCTATTATTAGGGTGTTTCATTTTTACAAGAATAAGGTTCATAAGCACAAGCATTCACATCAAAGTATCGGCATATTGGTCTATTTACTTTTCTTAGGCACTGCATATATACTTGAGAAATTCTTGCCCTTCTATTTGAGAATGTAACAGGATCCCTAGGATGGGAATTTAATATTTTGTTGTTTATTGTGTGGGTCCCCACCCACTGAGATAGCACCCTATGACAAATGAACACATTCATGTTCCATAGATGCATACTGCGGGTACTCCATTCTCCAAATATTCCCCTACCACTGAGATCCTGCACCAGTGTCCCTTCCCTGTCATAGTTGCCAAGTGAGTATTACAACTTTTAACCTAAAGACAAATGTCTTTCTCCAACCATCAAGTTTAAGTTTTACATTGTTTTAATTTGTTTTCTATCTCATTTCAGGAAAATCATATTAGATAGGTGATGTGATAAAATAGCATCCTTTGATGATTTTATTTTTTCTATCATGTTTCTAGATATTTCTTTCTTTGGGAGAAATGACATGCAATTTTCTATGTAACTTTTTGGAAAGCAATGACCAGTAATGTACTTGTTTATTCTAATGAGGACTTTATTCCCACAATCCTGCTCATTGACTTTATGAGTACATTTTATTTCACATATTAGTTATTTTTTTCATAAAACATGTTCTTACTTTTGGTAAGAGTATACTAAAATATTACTGAGAATAAAAATTAAAACTTGCATTTGATAAATTCTAATTCATTTCCTGGGGTAACTGTTGTGTCATTGAATATCACATAACTTGAAATCAA
Organism: Cabassous unicinctus; assembly: GCA_029593785.1. Classification (NCBI taxonomy): domain Eukaryota; kingdom Metazoa; phylum Chordata; class Mammalia; order Cingulata; family Chlamyphoridae; genus Cabassous; species Cabassous unicinctus. The sequence goes on from JAQZBX010013819.1 coordinate 35,946, forward strand.
AACCAAAATTGCACAGTTTCTAAGATAAAATAAGACTGAATCACTATGTGTCCAGGATTATGCTATGCTTAAGTCAATGTCTTTAAATAATTATCTGACCAAATTATAAATAATAATAATTAGTAACTAAACATTTCTCTCAAGGATGAAACAAACTAAAATTAAGGAAAGCTCAATAAAATAATTTTTATAAAGGAAATGGAAATTAAATAATTTCATCACATGAAAATAGCATAAATACTTATATGTAAATACATATAATTATATAATTGCTTATTAATTATAATTATAAATATAGACTGTATTTATGAAGAAGGCATAACAGTCATTATTTATAAAATGATTTATACTGTATAATTTACTCTTAGAAAACATAAAATATATTTCTCAAGTTTTTTAAATTGTTTTTGAAAAATGTCCTATTCTATTTTTCCAAGAATAAAAAATAATTACTGTATTTTGAAAGGTAGAATTGATTTTGTATTGAACGATTATGTGAATTCTGTGAGTACTTGATTCCCCATGAAAACATTTGGATTTTTGTTCAAATTATTATTCGTATGTAACTTTCTGTCAAATAGAATATTGTAAAATTTATAACTGTTAATGTAAAAAGTAAAAGCAAATAAACATAATTTCTTACTTTATAACTACATATCCAATGGCTCTGACTATTGAATAACAGGTTTATTTGGATCCAATACCCATAGCTAAGAAACTTTTCTGGATAAAGTTAAATGATCAACCACAAAACCATGAAAACCATTTTTACCTCTTTTTTCAGAAACAGCGCTCCCCCAAAGTACAAAAATAATGTTTTAACATTTGTTAAAGATTAAATATAACATTTTGTTAATATTTTAAAGCATCTATTACATGTCTACAACAAGTAAATGGAATAAAATATTTTGAGATAAAATTTCAACAGTTTAGTCACACTTGCCACTAAAATTCATCTAAAACAAGACACATATGTCTACCAGAATGTACCATGCATCAATATGCTTTATTTTTAAATTAAAACCTGAGCAAAATATTACAGTAGAAAGTTAAAATTTCTAATGTTTTTCCAGTGTACCTTCATGGTACAAACCCCCAAGCAATGGTAAAAAGCAAACAAACAAACAAACAAATTTTAAAAGCTAACAGAATTACATATTTTATGCACATATTTATATATATGTGGGAATTAACTGTCATTAACTATGTGACTTCCAAGGCATAAAATATTATAACCACAGTGAATACATTCTTGTTGAATTAGAAATGAAGGTTTTGACTATAAATATAAAGTGGTCTGGTTTGTAAGAGTTATAAAAGAAGTTAAAATATCCACAGGAGTTATAACTCCCAAGATCCTACAATGGTATAGATTACTCATAAATCCTGTGAACCATGGCTATGCCCATCAAAGAGCTACTAATACTTTATAAACTATCATGAGTTTATAAAGAAATTCAGCAGTCTTATGAACCATATCCATTCATTTTATGGAAAACAAGTACCAATAATTGCTTTAGGTGATTTATTAAAATGTCAATAGAAAGTCAGTAGGCACATATAAAATAATTACAATAATTGTAATAGCTTCAATAATAAATTTATGCAAAAAACCTCTATTCTCAATGTGGAAAATAATACATCTAATTTTGCCTCTTAAGAATGAGCTAGCTAAAAACATTCTTTTTTTTTATTTTTAAAGATTTATTTATTTATTTATTTATCCCCCCGCTTGCTGCTTGTGTTTTGCTGTGTCCATTTGCTGTGTGTTTTTTCTGTGTCTGCTTATCTCCCCCTTGCTGTGAGGTCTTGCTGCATCAGCCCACCGCGCCGCGCGGGCCGACCTGCCCTCACAAGGAGGCCCCAGGAAGCGAACCCAGGGCCTCCCATATGGTAAACGGGAGCTCTATCGATTGAGCCACACCCGCTTCCCTAAAAACATTCTTTATACTTATTATACGTATACCTTATATTTCCACAATAATTTATCTACTCAACTTCTTTGAATAAAAAAAACAAAACAATCTCTGAATGAGGTTATATATTGTAAATCCAGGAGCTGATTTTTGTAACTCGCTTTCTTCACAGCTTCTATTGGAAGTTGTATAGCAAGTAAAATACATTTTCATAAGATTCTGACTGCCAAAGCTCTTTAGGTTATTGGCCCATGACCCTAGGTCTTATAACAGAATTGGGTTTGGTGATAGAGTTTGGCTAGTTAAGGTTTAATTATATAGGTACCCACAAGTTCTGGGTTTAGAAATCTTCAATCTTAAATCATGGACAATACAATCATGACAGTGCAATCATGACATTTGGAATAATATTCAGGAAATATGAGTCTATTGTCCTGTAGTTCTTGTTCAGCTGGTGAAACAATTTCAGCAACTTCTTTACATATTAATTTGAAAATGTATTTCTAATAAATCAAACTAAAACATATCAACATTTTTGGAAATGTATATTCATATATTTTCATTAAAATAGCATCCTTAATGAAATGAAAGATGTACTGAACAGTAAATTTCACTGTTAATCTTTCATTCTGACATCCTTTTCTATTTATTACAATTATGATCTCTCATGGATATTATGAATCCTTCTTATGATGTATTAGCTTATGAATTTTTTTCAAGACAAATTGTGCTGAAATGAGCACACTGTTATGATGAAACTTCTTTAAGCCAAGGACAGAAATTTTGACATATATATTTTTGAAAGGAAATCAACAATGTTTTATTTGGATTTTTCATCCTTAAGGCAATGATTGTTCTAGCTTTTAAGATAGTAAACCATAATTTAGAAATTTTCTAATGTAATTAAATCAAAGAGTTCTATATTTATAGAATGCTTTTATCTTTCATGGTGACATCAAATTTACCAACAGTAAGGAAAATCATAAATGTAATAAACAATGTACTAAATAATAAATGTTTAGCTAAGATAGTAAAATATAAAGGGAAAAAGTATGGTAATCCCTTTTGACATGCAAGAATTTATTTCCTTTATCTCACTAATTCCATGCTATCATAAATGGAGATATGAATAAAAATCAATCATTTCTTATGAAATAAAAATATTCTCGGTAAAGCTGATTGTTTAAAAAATATATATATAGTCTTAATAAAGTCATTAATTTCTGTTATTACTGTTATTTAACATTGTCTTATTGAGACAAATGCATTAAGAGAATAAAAATAAATATGAGATCATATCATTGGATAGCAGGGTGTATAAACATTATTAGTTATTCTTATTCACATAAGAAATAATAAAGAAGAATCTATGACAATGCAATTGAATCTATTAAATCTATGACAAACCTATTAAAATCGCAAAGTGAGTATATAATTGTGGTAGATGGCAAGATGATCAGAAATTCTACCCATGCCTGCATGCATGCCCTTTACAATGTGACTTTGTAGCTTTTCCTATG
>JAQZBX010013820.1:0-39346 GCA_029593785.1 Cabassous unicinctus
TCACTTTAACCATAACCCTCATATTCTAAACCAAACCCTCATATTCTGAATCAGACACCAGACCGAAGCTGAGATTCACAATAGAGAACAAAGAAAACCAGACCTCTGCATACAGGGAAGCAGAGGACATAATTAGAAAACAAAAATAAGTAAGTATGGAATTTCAAGTTCCACCAAGTGCCCAGAGAAAATGCGTAAGTGTACTACTGAATAAAAGGGGGACCTACTTAGATGAAGAAGTCATGGAAGGCTTTGCTGAGTCAGGGAGCTTTGAGCTGAAATCTAAAGGACGAGAAGAGGCTAGTACATTCCAGGCCAAGTACCTGGACTGTACAAAGACCCTGAGACTCAAGAAGCAGCCTGGTGTGTTCCAGGAACTAGGGAGAGATAGGAAAGGGGCAAATCATGCAGGAGCCCAAAGGCAATGAAAAGGAGTTGAGATTTAGTCTATTTGAGTTAGGAAGTCACTGGATGGTTAGAAGAAAAGCCTCAGGGAGGTTACTGACCTCATTCGAGTGGGAGATGACAATGGCTTGCAATAAGCAGGGACAATGGAGATGGAAAGAAACAGATGGAACTTGCGATACTTCCTAAAATCTCACAAAATTTCTCCCTTGGTGAGAGAAAGAAAGAAGAGAAAATTTCTCTTCTTAGGTGCAAACATGGACAAGATCAATGGCTAAAAAGCAATAATTCGAATAGTCTCTATTTTACTGAAGTTCCTCAGATAATCTCCCTATGAAGGCCAGTGGCCAGGGAATTTTTTGAAGTGTTCTAACCAAGACAGTTTACAGCCATGGCCTGACTTGACAGTTTGGGCTGGCTTCTATGTGTAGTTTAGACTGAGAGCTCTAAGATCCAAGTACTCAGAAAATAAAATCAAGATGTATAAATCTTGGGTCCCAGATCCAAGTTGTCGGTAATTCTTCATTGTCTTCACTTTAGATCAAATTCGAAATAGACCTCTGGAACACGAGCGAGAGGTTGGTGCCGACGTGGACCAGAGAGAAGTTTCCCATCACAGCTTCCTGGTAGAGTCCAAAAGTAATAACCTCGTTTTCAGCTTTCCATCCAGAAACTAAAGCAGGGAATATTTCATGAAAATTACGTGCTTCCATTCCAACCCATCACTTTGTGTTTTGGGAAAGAAAGGGAAGAAGGGAGAAGGGTATTAAAAGTGAGACAGAGAAAAAGAGGAAAAAGAGAGAGAAGAGAAAGAATTAAAATCAGAGGGCTAAGGCAGGATTTGTCATCACTCAGAAGTGCTAACTATGGCTCCCAAACCTCAAGCTCTGATTTCCTCATCAATCTTAATACCCCCCAGATTCCGTGTAGAGCAAACATGGAAAGAAAAGAAAGGTCTTAGCCAAAAATTGGAGTCCAGCTTGGAAAAATGAGCTTTGCAAAGACAGCACATAGTTTTAAGAGCTTATTGAGATTTAACTAAGAAACTGGCCCCAGGCCTTGTAATTTCACATATTTTCTTGATTCCTAAGTTAATCATTTTTACATCATCCACTTTATAATACGCCAAAAGGAAGCTTCCTCCAGGAATAGCCATGCATTGGCATTTAACAATTAAAAACAAGATTACATTTTTGTGACTAGCCTTGAACAAGAATTTGATTCAGATTTAATAAGATACACACTCATGTGAATGCATACCAACGAATTAGAAAAGAAATATTTAATATGACACAATTGCAGCATAAAACCAAATCAGTTCCAACAACTCATCGGGATGAAATAAGCACTACTTAAGCAATTTGATGGAGTTAGAGTTAACGGTATCTGAGTCTTTGATGGATAAAAAATTAGTATAAAATTTCCCTCTCCTTATCAATAGATCTTAAGTATACCATCCATGTTCTTCTCCATTAATCACATCCCAATTAAAAGCAAGATTGAAAATCTAATATAAATTGGAAAATACAATTAATACATTGGAAATCGAATATATATTTACAGTACGGTGATTTGGCGAAAAATGACAATTGGTATTTTTGAAATTTAATTTTTAATTTTGAATATTTATTCCCTTTATTCCACAAAATATCTTCCAGGTATTTCAAGAAGGCAGAGTCTCCTTGTGAGCAGGTGGCTCCTTTATTCCTGGAAAACGTACATCAAATAATAATAGTCCTGGCTATTATTTTTCACTATTTCTAAATCTTACCATTTACATAACTCACTTAATTGGTCTCATCTCTCTGAGCAACCACATGGCATAAACAGGTTTCTCACTTGGTCTCAGCCTACTTTCCAATCTTTGCTTTAATCTAATATAAATTAGAAAGTATCTCCCTTCCTCTCAGTACCTGTTAAAGGTTGTTAACAAATTTCATATAAAGTAACCCCTTTTCTCCTCAACCCCACTGCTAAACAGAGATATACACTTTTAAATTAGGGAGAGAAACCAAAACCAATTAATTAATTATAAATTATAGAATATTTTCAAAGCGTATTTTCTGTACCCTACAGCAGAGTAACAAAGGAATTCCAGCGGGAAGCTTTGCCACTCCTGTATGAATGATGCCACAAAACGAACTTGCACTAGCAGCATGTGACTGGAGGTAAGCAAGACGATTCTTCTTCGAAAAGAACTATTTTTCCCAAGGGCATTAAACATGCTCCCAGAACCCTCCTTTTCCCTCGGGACTTTTTAATATGTTGGTTCCAGTTCATCACAGTTTAGTCCCAGGATAAAGACAGGATCTTCTGATGATCATTCTTTTTTCTCCCAGGAAAACAGAGCGACCAGGAAGTTTACTACTTCAGGTAAGGTTTAGCATCAGCAATCATTAACCTATCACGGGATTCATGAGCCAGGAAGGAGACCCTCAGGAACAGGTGAGCATCAGGCAAGACCAGATGAGCTGATGCTGGCGATAACCACATGCTACCACCTGCCAGTCATGGGCATCAGGGATCACATGAAACCTGATTACTCCATCCGGCCCATGAGGCAGAATAAGAAATTGTCTGAATCTGACCTGGCTTGGAAATCAAAGGAGGTTGAAGACCCAGGAAAACCTTATCACAGATAATATCTTCAGAGATAACCCAAAGGTAAGTTGTAGCCCAGCCCATCCCATTGTCTTATGTACATACTGAGATAATAATATCTAACGAAAGGATGTGGTTCAAGCAGTTGAGCACACACCACCCATATGGGAGGTCCCAGGTTTGGTTCCCGGTGACTCTTAAAGAAGACAGACAAACAATGAGCAGACAAGGAACACAAACAGATGAGGGAGCCATTTCGGGGAGAGGGGAGGGGGACGGGGAAATATCTAATACCCAAAGAAGAATGGTGGGAAGACTGTTCAACCATCCATCCATCCATTCATTGGGATCCAAGAAATATCTGCTAAATAAGTGCCAACCAGGTGGGTGGAACAGGGGCTATAATTGCAAGCAAAACCAGGCAAAGCCCCTGATAGTGTGGTTTTCAGCCCAGTGAGGGAGGGAGCTGTCAGCCAGAGAGAACAGCATGTGCTAAGGCTTCCAAAGCAAGAAGGAACATGGTGTGTTCAAGGAGCTAAAGGAGGTCCACAAGCCAGGGCTTGTCGAAACAAGGCTTCAGAAGGAAGACCATGCAAGACTCACAAGCCACATAAAGGACAGAGGTCTCTGTCCCAAAAGAATGAAAATACTCAAGTGTTTAAAAATAAACCCAGGTTACATGGGAATTTAGTCGATTGTAAAAGATGGCAATTTCAAATCAATAGAAGGAAAGATGGATGAATAATAAATGTTCAAGACAACTGGCCAGCAGTTTAGAAAGATATAATATTACAACTAGATCTTACCTCATTCCTTATACTAAAATGTATTCCAGATAGACAAAACTTGAAATACACAAACTAAAAATTGAAGAAGTACAAGAAGAACATAAATATATAAGTTTTTCTACTCCAGATTGGAGACATCTGTTTTAATTATATTAGGAAATGTCAAAATCATACAGGAATTAATGAATAAATATACCTAATAATAATAATAAAAGTCATTTATATAGCACAAAAGGAAAGAGACAGAAAAACTCAAAAAGAAAAACAAGTGGGAAGAAACAAAATAAGAAAAAAGAAAATCACCCAAAAAATCTACCATATGCAAAGTTAAAAGACAAATACCAAATCACAGAAAATATTCATCACATGTGATAGACAAATCACGGTTACTACTCAATACCAGAGATAAAAGTCCCAACATAACAATGAGCAAAGGCCAGGCTCAGGCTATTCACCCAACAAATGAAAGTGGTCAGTGAACAAATTTTAAAAAGTTCTATTTCAATGAAAATAATAAATGAAAATAAAACTAAGAGGAAGACATTGTTTTCAGTTAGTGAGACTGCAAAAGATTGTAAAAGATTGGCCAACCCCACATCAGCAGGGTGTGAGACAAGAGACCCTCTCCAGCATCCAGTAGGAATGGAGACTGGTCAGCTTCAGTGGAGGGCAACTCGACAACATGTACCAAAGTTTAAAATGAGCATGGTCTTTGATCCAACAAGACTTCTCAGAACTCAGCCTCAGAAATTAATTTCACACATTCAAAAGGTTTATAACCAAGCAGCAGGACAGGAGAGGCTGGGGCAGGCCTGGTGTGTTGGGGTAGCTCAGGGGGAGGCTTGGAGCGGGTAGGGGATCAGCTAGCCATTACCTGAATTGGGTCCCTTGGGCAGCTTCCAGCTCATGATAATCTATTCCTCTTAAAATAAGTTAATTTATAGGAATTACATAGCAAAGAAAAGCTAGCGAATTTGCCAGTAGGAGAGTTACTGATGCTGATCATTCAAAATGACACTTGATATGCCTGATGTGGCACTATGTGTCAAGGTCAAATCAATCAATATGTTGAACTGGCCTCTAACTGAATTTCAGATATGATGCCCATTAAAGGGTAACTTTAGTTAAAATGTGAGGAAGCTAAGTGGGCGCTGCCCATCAGCTAGGGGCATTCTGTGTCTGGGTGCTGGAACTGCTCAACTATGACGAGTGGTTGCCGTCAACTGCCAACCCTGAGACCTAGAGTGAGGCCTCCCACATGCCACATCTCCTTCCAGCTATGCTGTTCAGTCCCCTGCTGCCCTGAGACAACCCTAACTGTCCCTGAGACATCTAGGCCCAGCACTCTGCTCCCCTGGACCACTCTGACAGACCATGAGCAGCCAGGAGACATCTTCATGGCTCAAGACACACAGGGAGAGCGGGTAGTGAGACCCTTTGCTATCATCCCCTCTCCTTACTTTCTAGCACTTCCACTGCTCTCTGGCCCCAGAAGTTTATTTTCATGTTGCTTTCCAAATTTTCCCAACAGGCACGGCCTGGGGACCACCCAACATCTCCTATGCCATATGCTCTCTAGACCTTGCCATGACCCTTATCAAAAGATGGAGTCGAATTCCCCTGCCCTAGAATCCAGGTGGGCCCGTGACTTACTTTGGACCAATAAAATGCACACAACTGACACTGCCTGACCTCTGAGGCTAAGAGATAAAAGGCGATGAGTCTTCCACCTAGTTCACTGGAATACCCACCCCTAAAGACGTCATCTGCTGTGAGAATGCCGTTCAGTGAGGCAGCCCCATCTAACCCCGTGAAGAAACTTCAGGAAGAGGCCTTGAGACTCTGGGAAAAGGGAAAGACTCTGGCCCCACCCCAGCCTTCCAGCTTCAGCCACATCACAATGGGCCCAGAACCACCCTGCCCAAATGCCTGAATTCCTCCCTCAGGACAACCCAAGGAGATGATCAAACAATGGCTGTTGTTTGTAGCCACAGCGACTAGAACAAACTGTGATGCAATAAAAAGAGACCAGAATCCCCTCCTTTTGAAATATGATTTCTTGCACTTCTGTAGAGCAATGTTGTTCAGTTTGGGGAAGCATCTGTGTTTTATAACTTTCATTATTTCCCTTCAGACACATTGTTCTGGATAAGGAATTACAGGCTACATACTAATGGACGAATTATGGCCTGTGGCAGAAGCGGCATCTTGAGATGCTACGGTCCCTCTAGGATGCCATGTATTCACGGAGCCCAAAAGGAAAATGTTCAAATTCCCCTGAAGAAATCTCCTCCCTGCATTGCTTATGGCCAAATACTGCCTGGGGGAGCAAGTCTTAACTTCCATGCGTTCACACATAAGAAAGGAGGTATAAACCTCTTCCTCGATGTTTACATGGAGGGTAAGGAATGGCACCACTTCCTCTCTCATATTATCAACTTCCCACATGCAATTAGGGACCAAGAAGCCTAAAGGCACTGAGACCAAATAATCCAAAAAGATTAAAATGCCAAAGAACATAACACTAGTAATCTCACCAAAATAATAAATTACTGTCCACCAAAAAGGAATGAACTTCTTGGCAGCAGCTATCTAACTATATATCTATATGATGACAAACACACAGACATTTGCAAACACTGAATGACTTAAACAGCTGAATAATTTACTTTTCACCAAGATGTTCTATGTTATATATGACATAGCCATGTGTAAACATTCAGCTGGTCCAAAAACATTCCATCTCAAGTTAATTTAATCACCAACCTTTTGTTGTTGCAGTTGAAGGGGGATGGAAGGAGACAAGTAAAGCTGAGCATTTTTGTTTTGCAGAACTAGTACACCTGTGTTTGTTTCATATGGGATTGGAATTGTACCAGTTTTGCTTGAAAACATATGGTGATTGTGCTATTTCCTGCTTATATCATCAAAGTATTTTTGAATCTCTTGAAGCATCATGGGGGGCACGAAAATCTCAAAAGAGGTCCAATGCTAAAATCATTGCTGGTGTAGACATTTAATGTACTTCAAACTTTCCAGAACTGTGGCTGAGGTCATAGCTAGGGGTTAGTTTGTTTAGATTCTGCCTAAGAAGATACAGAAATTCCTAAGTCCACTGGGCTTACACAAAACCACCCAAAGGCTGTCCAATCAGACTCTTTGATGTCCTTTAGGTATGTGGGACCACGCGAGGAACACTGTTTTTATTTGAAGTCAAGTCCCTCCCTGCTGGGAGTTTCATCCTAATTATTTCCCAAAGGGGAATATTTTTTTCAATTCATTGTTGTGTCTCATTGCAAGAAATTTATCAGTTATTTAAAAACATAGCCCATATGTTGTTCTCCACTCCTCTCTTTTATAAGAGAATCTTTTTTGGCAGAAAGTTCCAGAAAGTGCTCTATTCTCACAAGAATATCTCTAGATAGTTTCCCAGCATAATAAAGAAGTGTTCTGCATATGGGTGCTGGCCAGTAAGGCTTTGCATTTCTCCTGACAAGCTGTGGCGCTCCTCTCAGCCACGGGAAGCACCTGCACACACCACGTTCCTGTATTACATCCATGACGGCACAGCCAATAAACAAGGAATCGTTATCCAGAGAACAAAAACCACAGGTGCTGCAGAAAAATAGTTCCATATAAATCTGAAACATGCAACAACCTCTTCAAAACAAACAAGATTATAATAGTATAATTATACCTAGGAAGTATGGACATCAACCCCAATAGCCTGTAATTATTTTTATAATATCTGTGGCCTGGACTGACAACCACAGATTAAAGCACTAAGGGGAAGTTCCTTGGAGATAGCTGTTGACTGACAATTACAACAGATTGCATTTGTAAAATAGTTAACCAGACTCCCAGGCTTCTTTGTTTTAAAAACTTTAGAACACACATTTGAGCAAAAGATGTATTTACCTTAAGGGCTTTAAACGAGAAAGAATCTTAAACTGAAATCTTAAATCTCTAAATACACTCACGAACATATAATGTTTTCTCTATTATAAATAGTGTTTCCTTATATGAATCATGAAAAGAACCAAAACAACTAGAACACATGTTAACTGACTTGGAAATGATTGTGTCCCTCAGAACATTTGTCTTTCACAAGTGTTACTGAATGAAGACGCAATGCAGCTAATTACAGTGAGCCAGTTCTTCTCTGTAACGTGGTATGCAATTATTTCCCATGTTAGCAGACATCCCAAAGGCTCTTACAGGACAAGTGCATGCCCAGAGGGCGCTCCCACTCACAAGGGGGAAGAAAGAAACCCCCTCCTGCCACCACCAAAGAGAATGGGAGCCAGTCTTTTAAGACTCCAGATACTATATGGTAGACCATAAATGTGTCACGTGGGATGACGTAGTTAGAGACCGCTCTAAGCCAGACTGTAACTGGATGAGAGAATGAGCCACGCTTGTTGGAGCAAGTTCCAGGGTAAGCAGATTGACCTGAAGCCAGGCTCCTAGGAAGTGCTGACATCAAGCTGTTCCTAAAAAGATTTTACATAAAATCTCATAACTTTTGAGTCTTTATTTTAAAAAGACTTTCAGAATGAAAGAACCGATACTGTTTTCTTTCAGTTCAACTCAAATTTTACTTTTTCAAAAAATGCTTTCCTGTTTGCTCTATTCACACCACTGTATGAGAGAATGAATGCCCAAGATATAAAGACGACCAGAAAAAGTCCTGTGCTTTAGGGCACTTACAAAATAAAGAGAAAGAAAGACAGATAAACAGATAAGCGGGGTATTAGAAAGATTTGTGATGACAGCTGTAATGAGATGTACAAACACTTTGGAAAGATGATTCAAACTGATGACCCAAACCACAGGCAGTGAACTACCTCATCTAAACGTTATGGCTCCGACGAGTTATTAAGGACAAAAAAATCAATCTTTTTTAAGGTATCTTAAACGTCAGTGATCCACACCAGCCGCTAAGTTAAGCAAGACCTTTATATCAACTGTTTCTCTGCCTGGTGAATTTTGCCATACGCTGACAGCTTACAACGTAAATATTATTCTGACTTCCAAAGACAGAGCTTCTTGCACATTTATAAAGTCTAGCCACTTAAATGTTATCATTCTACTACGAAACTTTAACTGTTACGATTCAGAAGCCATCATCCTTCATGTTGCTGTGAAAGTGGTTAGCTGTAAACACAGTTTGATGCCTAGAAGATAAAATACTAAGAATTTCTCTGGCAACCATTATTTTTTGACACTATTTAATAAATCACTAAACCTAGTTCCCATTTAAAAATATAAAACAAATACAAAAAAATCATAGTGCAGCTAAAGGGAAGAGAGACTATATCATCAAGGACCAGAGGTGTCAGTTGCCAATAATTTAACTCTAGGCTTGTCTCATGCTGTTCTTTTCTAGAAGGCTGCAGCTCTTTGCTCTTCAGACTAGTGTACAATGAGACAGGTGTATTGTGCTAAAACAAAAAAGGATTACATCCCATTCCCCAATAGACATAAGCAGACACTTAGTAGATTTCATTCAACTTATGTTATTGCAAGCTGGCTTGAAAATAATTGATGTGCAAAAGATGTAAGAAAAAGACAGCTACAGCCATTCTTCATAGAAAATGAAATATTCTGCTAGGCAGTTCAAACCTAGGGACAAACAAAGAAACAAAAGCTGTTTTTCAAAGTAAAGCAATACTCAATCACAGACTTAGAATATGAAATCACCAAAAAAAAGAAGATCTAATTTAAAATTATATGGCCAACCATTTATGCATCTTATACAAATGGATTCTTAGTGAACAGTCTTTTCCAATCACTGAAAACAGAAAAGCTATTATAACTGAAAAGGGTCAAGAAAACACCCAGAAGGTTAACTGTTTTTCATGTGGTTTTCAATTGCCTGCTGGGGATCATCCAAGAACCAAACTCTAGAGTTCTTCCATCTTTCAAGGAAAAGGCAAAGTGTGTAAACAAAATAGAAAAAAAAAAGTAAATAAGTAAGTGCACATAGGGAGATAAGTATATATGAAAACACATCTCTATGTCATAATAAGTTAGATAAGAAGACTGGAATACTCCATAACTCAGGTCGAGAGAAACCTGAAATGTGATTTTTGGGCGCCAGCTTCTTCTAATCCAAGGTTTCTCAGTCTCGGCACTATTGACATTTGTAGCTGGATAAATCTTTGTTGTGGGGTTGGGAGCTCTTCTGTGCATTTTAGGATGCTCGGCAGCACCTCGGGAGTCTACCCACTAGATGCCAGCAGCAACCGCTCCAATTGGTGACAACCAAAAATGTCTTCCAGGGGGTTAAACTGGCCCCAGTTGAGAACTACTGCTCTAATCCAATGTTGACAAGCGAATCCCATACAGGCCAGGTAGCTTTCAGCTGTTGATTGGCCATAGATGCAAATAGCCTAACCCTTGAACCCACTACGTTCTCTGCTTAAGAGGCTGTGTCTGGGCCAATGCAAAAGGTGCAAAAACCACCCTGAAATGGTTGGGAAACACCTACTCTTCTAGGAGCAGCATTTTCCATGTGGAACGCTGGAATTTAACAGAGCTACATATGTAAGAAAAGCCTATTTGGCACATGGAATAGAAAGGGAAGAAGAGTAGCAAGAAAACATTTGATGGTCTACAAAAATAATCAGGAAACTTAAAGAGCCCAAGAAATACTCAGAGAAAGAGTTATTAGGTGCCTCAGACATTTTAAGGCTAAATTATCAATTCATTCACTCAACAATTATGCATTGGACACCTACCATGATGCTGGCATGGCAAACAAAAATAAAACAGGATTGGATGCCACCATTTTAAGGGGATCAGGGACACAGGATCTAAGATGCACAGACCAGTGGTTCTCAAACCTGCATTCAAATCACCCATGGAGCCTGTTCTTCTTTCCCCATATTTTTTATTAGAGCAGTTGAAGTTTTACAGAAAAATCCTGCACAAAGTACAGAGTTCCCATATGATTCCCTCACACACACACAGTTTTCCTTGTTATTAACATTTTCCATTAGTGTGGAATCTTTGTTACAATTGATGAAACAATATTACAATAATTATAGTATTGATTATAGTCCATAGTTTACATTAGGTTTCACTCTTTGTGTTAAGCAGTTCTATGTTTTGATTTTTTGTTTGTTTTTTTGTTTTGTTTTTTAATTCTGGTAATATATAAACAACCAAAAAGTTCCCATTTTAAACATTTTCAGATATTCACTTCAGTGGTGCTAATACATTCACAATGTTCTTCCCATTAAGGAAGGCCTAATCCCAGGCCAATCGTGGAGGCATCTGGCCCTGGCAGTTTTTAAAAGCCTTTGCGCTAGACCATGAAGGTTGGCAGGGAGTTGGATGCAGATGGGATGAGGGTGGGATGCCATTTCCAGGAAAAGAAACAGCATGAGAAAACCCACCATGGTGGAAACTGAAGGCCTACAGAAGTGAAACTAAGTGGTTCCACTGCCTCCATTCACAGGGCCTGAGAAGGTCCGTAAGAGGAGAAGGCGGGGGAAAGCCAGCCTTTCATTTGTAGATCACGAACCACTGAGCGTTTCTGAAACAAGAGTGAAAGTACGTTATTAAAATGTTAATCTTCCCAAAACTTGTAGAGTGGAGTGTCCGAGGGAAGAGAAAAGGCAGGAGGATGAGTTACAGACCTAAAGCCCTAGGCCTGGGCTGAAGCACTGGCTCCCCACCGTTTCTATGCCCACAGGTCTCCTGGTTGACTCGCCTTCAGGCTCACGCACTTCTCACAGCCAGTGCGTGTTAGACTCCTTCTAGGGTCAGGGCTAGACTGGGCTATCTTCTTGTTCTCTTTTTCCCCCTAGGTGAGCTCGTGTTTGCCCACTGCAGGATCACTGTCCAGACACGATTTGAAAGTTCTCCACCTCGACCCCACCCTGAGCCTCAAAGTGGAAGTGCTAATTGCCTACTTAACATTTCCCCTAGGATGTGTTGAAGGAACAGCCAACTCACCACGTCCAGAACGTCACTCATGGCATTCCTCACAGAGCTCGGTGCTCTTTGTGTTCCTTTTCCTGGCAAACGGCAGACATTCTACCCAGCTGCACAGGCCAGATCTTTGCATAACGTTCTTGACACTGTCTCCTTCACCCCTTAATCCACACTACCATGGGATCCTGTGGGTTTCACCCTCGTACATCTCTCCGACTCCTCCTCTTCTCTCCACCTCACCAGCCCTCTCTAGCCCACCCTGCCATCATCCTCCACTTGACCGTTTCCGTAAGAGTCAGGACTAGCAAGTCTACTCTTGCCTCCCTGTTACCAACTCCTGAGACATTAGTTCAAATTCCAAAATTAGCCGTATCACCTGCTCTATTTAAAATTCTTCAATGGCTTCCCACTGACCTTATGACAAGGATAAGTTTCCTCAGCAAGCCCTATCATCTCAAACCACCCACAAGGACTACCTTTACTCCTGCACATCTACCACGCCTGTTCCCAACTCAAAGCCACCGCATAAGCTGCTCTCTCTGCCTGGAGCTTGGTCTCTTCCTCACTTTGACTATTTAACTCTTACCCACCCTCCAGATCCCAGCAAAAGTATCACTTCCTCCAGGAAGTCTTGCCTGATCTCCCTTCCTTGTACCAGGCCTCACAGCACATACACATTTCCTTTTAAAGCACTTGACTTTTGTGCAATTCTACATGTGATTGACTCACACTAGATAAAAAGTATTTGATTCACACTTGTTCTCCCACCAGTCTTACCACTCGAGCTTTCCAGCACAGGGCTGTAAGGAACAAATATGCATATACATGAAAGAGTGAGAAAGGGGTAGGAACCAGATCCAAGAGATCTGCAGATATGGATTTGAAAGCAATGGGAAGAATCAAAGATAACCAGAAAGATTATAAGTTTGTATGGCTAAGAGATATGAGTCACTAGTTTAGCATCCAAAGAGGTTCCAATGTATTTATTTCACTTTTAGGTTGTTTTCTTTTTGTACTTTCCACCATTCCCATTTCCACCTAGTATTTTATTGAAAGCAAATGACCTTAGGTGGGCTGCCACTAGAACACTCCAGCCAAAAGCCCCAGGGCAATCATTAGTACAGGCTTTATCAGCATCCCACAAAGCCAGGCTCACTCTCTCACTGTCTCTAGCATTAAATATTAAACACCAACAGATAGAGAAACTTTACTTTGGGACAAACAAAACTTTCTTCGTATAGAAATGTCCAGCACATGCATGAGTAATGAAGTTCCCGGCTTACTTCTATCCTTCATATTATTTTTAGTCTTATTCTAATTTTCATACTCCAGAAATATGAACACATACTGTCCATGATGTCTACATATCACTCTACATGTCTACATAAAATAATGAAATATAATATCCAAAGCCTGCCAGGATTTGAATTTAATTTACCCTAAAAAACAACAACAAAATCAAATAAACAGGAAAAAAAAATCCTTCTCTCTTAGTCTGGTAATATTAGGTTGAACATGAATTATTTTATGGCACCTGGTAAGTTATTGCTCAATGAGTCCTATTGTTCTTACATCATGTTTTATCCAATTGCACTTTCACAGTGGAGGCACTAAAGTTTATTTTTTAAGCCAAAGCTGTTATATTCTAAACTATACTGGAGATTGCATGGTTTATGCATTCATAAAATGTGCCTGAATTTTAAAAGACATTTATTATTATTGAGTTATTGCACCCACAAGAATTGCCAAATATTGGCAATGCTTTTGAAATAATAAGTAAGGAAGGGTATAGACAAGAAAAGCTATCAAAGAATTTCTGGGAAAATAAATTGCATTCTGAAGTAAAGAAATCGAGAATTTCATTCTGTCTCAGCAATATATCCAATGTAAGGACACTATTCAACTCTATATATCAACTATATGATAGGTTTACATAAGACAAAAGTTTCCAGCTATTGTTATTTTCTGTGGTGGGGGAGCTGAGAGAAGTGGCACAAATGTTTGTTAACACTATGTACATTTATGATAGTGTAAATCAGGGAACATGCTGTAGTCTTCCAGCTGCTAAAACAAATACCATAAAAGGGGCTTAGCAGCAGGTCTTCACTGGCTCACTGAAGTCCGCAGTCAAGGAGTCACCGAGGCCGTGCTCTCTCCCTGAAGACTGCGGCATTCTGAGGCTGGTGGCCAACGATCCTTGGTCCTTGGCTTTTCTGTCACTTGGCAATGCACACGGTGGTCTCCTTTTCTCCTTTCTCTTTCTGAAGGGTTCCACAGACTTCCAGCTGCTGGCTGCACCCTGTGGCTCGCTCGCTCTCTCTCTCTCTCTCTCTGTCTGAATTTCACTCTGTGTATAAAGGACTGCAGTAATCAGGATTAGAGTCCCACCTGATTCAGTCGGGCCACACCTTAATGAAGCAATACCTCAAAGAGATCTTATTACTGTGAGGCCACACTCATCAGAATGCAGACCAAGACCAAGCACATGTCCAAACTGGGGCACGCAATTCACTCTACCACAGGCCACGTGGTAAACCATCAACTTAAGCGGGCGACCTCGTCGTCACGGTCTGCAGGGATCCAAGGCGCACTGACATCGCTCGTGACTGCCGACTGGGTGAAGCAGGGCATTCAAGAAGGTGAACCACAGAGACCACCTGGTTTGTGTTGTAGAAGTCACTGCTTATACAAGACCATCTTGTTTCTGAGGGAAACAAAGAACGTTCCACAGTGTGACACAACACCGTCCTTTGTAGTCCCGAGTGGTCCCTCGTGGTAGAAGCCCCCATCAGCCATCACCTTCACTCAAAAAAATCTGTCATAGCAGCTCACCCCTCTCCTTCTACCAAACAAACTAAAACTACCATTTCACTGTGATTGACAATTTATAAAAGTGGAAAAAAATTTCTTTTGCGTGAGTTGACCATCTTTTTGGCAAAATCATCCATGTACTGGCAGGGTTGAGAAGCCTTCCTTGAAACTTCATACTATTTTTCTCTACGCCCTACTCCGACCTCTCTCTTTAGAGCAAATGAGAACACGTGTTCTTTTGTAAACACCAAATGTATACATTCTCCAGAGACTCAAAGACAGTTAGGTCTCTGAGTCATTCCATCCAATTGAGCAAACATTTATTGAGCTACTATATTGCTCCCTGGGCCTTAGAAGTGAAACCAAATAACAACTGAGCTGTCTCCCTTCAAAGATTTCAGTCTATTATGAAAGACAATTATCTGCCACAAGCAAAACTGTTAGAGACATGGGTCAGGTGCTGCAGGATATAAGCTGGTTGCAGGGAGGGGGAGGAGCGGGAGGGGGAGAAAGGGGGGTTCATTTGGCCTGATTGGATCTGGGGGGGGCTTTTTTTTCTTTCAGGATCCATATTATCTGCATCCCTTCCTGATCCCCCTCAACAGAGAAAGATCCTATGCTTACACAGGTAGAATCGGGCTAGTCTAAATAGAGAGAGATCTTCCCTCCTTACAGTGGAAAAGCAGCCACAAAGGGTAAGGGGTAAACTGGGTTCCACTGGAGTACTGGGGGGGGGTGGGGGAGGGCCATCCATCCATACTGCTCTGCCTTGGGCATGACGGGAGGAAACAGTTCATCGGTTTCCAGGCCCCACGTCCTCGCCCCACCCTTCTTTAAGCCAGAGACTTTCTGAGGCAACGTTGGACAATACAGGAACAGGATCCATCACCCCAAATTCACATAACCAAAGGACCTATCTGCTCTTAAGTCTGGCTCGACACAATCTAGGCAAGCTCTGCTTTTTCAAAGTCAAAGGCAGCACCTATAAACCAGAAATGCTGGTCACTGGCCACTGCTAGATATTCCTTCCAATAGAGGCACTAAGTGGGTCCCGACTCATCTTAGCCTGGCTCACTATTAGCCGGTGGAGTATGTCGTAAAGCAGCTGGTACAAGCTGGGGCCACTACTGGTGGCTCTGCTGTAGTTTGTCCACGTGTTAGCACGTTTTGTCCTTGCCCAGAACACTTAAAGCTACTAAAAGACTTTGCAATTACAAATTGTTTTCGTTTTCCCTCTCTGATTTTATCTACATTCTTTTCCTTTTTTCTTTTCTTCTTTATTAGAGAAAATGTTGGTTTACAAAACAATCATCCATAAAATGCAGGATTCCCTATACCACCGTATTATTAACACCTTCCATTGGGTGTGGAACATTTGTTACAAATGATGACAGCACATTTTTGTAATTGTACTATTAACTACTCTGTTGCAATGGGGAAAAGAATTTCTGATCAGAAGGCAGGGATCTGCAAGCAGAGAAGGCACTTCACCCCAAAGGCGCAGAGCTGTTTCAGTTATGCCAGTGGTGATTCCAGATCCACCCACACTAACCTCCTCTAAGTGCCAACTACTAAACCATGCCACAACAGCAACTCATATGCAGTTAAGCAGTGACAGAAGAACAAGAAAAAGGGAGAAAGACCGACTCTACCCTGGTAAAAGCATTTCATTGTTACAAATTGTTTACATATTTGGGAAGGAGAAAAGCTATTGGATTCAAATCACCTTCTCTAGCCCCATTTCCACTTTCCTATTTTAAAATAAGGGCCTTAATTGTCTGGCATCCTACACCTGTTCACTTTCTAGTGACTCCGGGATGGGCAAAGATTTAAAGATCTTGGAAGATTCCCAAAAAAGTCACTTGATTGTTGCTAGTACAATTTCAAAGAAATTATGGCCAAGCAGGAGTATTTATCGTGGTTCCCACTCAGTTATTAAAATGCATTATTTGGGAAGGAAGGAAGGATTTATTTTTAAGGTGCCACTGATTCAAGGTGCAGAGTCAAACTCTTGATTAGGTGTTATGATTTCAATTCCATTTTGGGATTTTAATCTCTTGTGGAAAGCAGATGTTTAGTTGTTAAAACAATGACATTTTAAAGTTTCATTTCACAAAATCTAAAGCATAGCTATAAAGCAGAAGCTCAAAAGGAACTGGCATACAGCGAGCCAGGTGAGTGGCAGCTGATCTCCCAAGCCCAGGTGGAGTGTCTGAAGCTCTGGGAAAAGAACACAAGCCTGGAAACCCGACACTGACAAGTATTTCCTAGAAAGTTGGGGAGCCACACAAGGTGGCCTGAAGGGAAAGGTCGAGGATCCTTGACCTTGAGCAGGTTGGACAACCACAGACCCTGGCCACCACCTTTCTCTTGGACTTGCACAATTCTTATGCAACAGGAAAGATACAACCTTAAGGAATGGGACAAATGGCTCACAGCAAAAGTGGCAGGAATCCAGAGTCTACAACTGCAAACAAGATAGGTCCATCCATCTGCCCCATGGGATCTAAGCCCCCTCTCAATTAGAGGTGGAGTGGGCATCACCATCCCAGAATCCTCAGGATTGGGGAATGAACGATGGACTAGAGTAGACTTACTGTTATTCTACTATAGACTTATTGTGATTCTAGCAATGGAAGAACTTTTATCATTGATGTAGAGGCAGTGGCCACTGGATGTTCTGAGGAGGGAAAAACAGGTGTAATTTGGGGGCATTTTTGGGACATTGGAATTGTCCTGAATGACATTGCAATGACAGATACAGGCCATTATATATCTTGTCGTAACTTACAAAATTGGGTGGGAGAGAGTGTAAACTATAATGTAAACTATAATCCACACTTAGTGGCAATGCTCCAATATGTGTTTATCAATTGTAACAAATGTACCACACTAATGAAGGATGTTGTTAATGTGGGAAAGTGTGGGAGGGGTAGGGAGTGGGGAATATGGGATCCCCTACATTTTTTAATGTAACATTTATGTAATCTAAGTATCTTTAAAAAAATTGTTTTAAAGTATTGGGGGGAAAAAAGTGACCTAGAACCCCAACTAATAGCCTCTAAATGCTCATCTGCAAGGCAGACACACTTTCTGCCTTGAATTATTCATTCAAGTCAACCAACAGAATTATTATGAAGGGGCGCCAACTAGCGATGCATTTGGAAAAAGACCTTGACCAAAAGGGGGAAATATTAAATACAAATGAGTTTCTATGGCTAAGAGATTTCAAAGTGAGTAGGGAGATCAACAGGACAACTAACAAAAGGATGATGATGTACAACACCCATCCTAAAAAGCAGAGAGTATCCACAACTGCAAGCAAGACAGTTCCATCCATCTGCCCCCATGGGATCTAAGCCCCCTCTCAATCAGAAACAGAGCAGCCATCACCATCTCAAAATCCTCAAGATTGAGGAATGAACAAACAAGGGGGGAATGCAACTATGGACTAAAAGAGCCTTATTATTCTAGCAATGGGAGAACTTGTATCATTGATATAAAGGCAGTGGCCACCAGAGGTTCTGAGGGGAGGAAGAGGGAAGAATAGGTGTAACATGGGGGCATTTGGGGGACACTGGAAATTGTCCCGCATGACATTGCAATGATGGATACAGGCCACTATACATTTGCCAAAAAATAAAATTGTGCAGGGCAAAGTATAAACTATAATGTAAACTATAGACCATGGTTAGTAGCAATGCTTCAATATGTGTCATCAATTGTAACAAATGTACCACACTAATGAAAGATGTTGTTAATGGGGGAAAGTGTGGAAGGGGGAGGGGGTGGGGTCCCTATATATGGGAGTCCCTATATTTTTTATGTAACATTTATGTAATCAAAAGCTTCTTTAACAATAAAAATATAAATTAAAAATATATAACATTTTAAAAAGAATTATTATGAAGGAAAATGAAGGGAGGGAATTGAAAATATGTGGAATTTTAAAATATATACTTAATTTTTGTATTGGTAAAATTTATGAAGTAGGAATCTAGAATACAGCAGTCAACAATTATCCATAGAATCATGGAAGTGGATTGGAAGGAAAGTTAATGAGAACTAATTAAGTCCTCCCATCCTACACACCAGGAAACAGAGGCCAGGGAACATTATGTGGTTTGTCCTAGCATCAATGAAATGTCTAAAAATGTCCCTTGGTCTGTAGGGAAAAAAAGGTTCCAAAAGGTTAATGACCTTCTGGAGCTGTTAAAATTAAAATGTGCTGACGCTCTCACAGTACAAGTTCAAAATCGTTGCACATAGCAATACTATATAATGCAGATCAGCACTGAATGTACCTCGCTTAGGTAAAAATGACTGTTCTCACAAATTCCCCTACTGGAAAACCATCTGCAACTCAATATTTAATTGGGGGGAAAATAATTCTGCAATAAATCTTCATGACAACCTTTCTACATTTATAAATAAAACACTTATTGCAAAAGTTATTTGCAAGTTTCTGGGAGAAGGGCAAGTCACAATAGATTGGTCAAGAAAGTCCCAAAGTACAAAGAAGGACCCTGTATTTCCCATATTTCCCATAACTGATGTTAAGAGGGCTGCCCCATTGGAATCTCTTTTGGAGACTGCAGGAAAGTAGCAATTAGCTTTCCAAAGGTTTGGGATATTTATTCATTTGCAATAAAATTTGATTTCCCAACTTGTAGTTTATGGGATTGGAACAAGTGTCTCAGTCCCAAAATTCATGTTCACATGTAGGAAGACCAAGTTCTTTTCCCCCGGAGTATTTGCTCTGAGTCATGTCTCATATAACCACACCTCACTCAGAGCAGTGCCAGCGGTAGTTACTCAAGTTTGCCAAATTGAATTAAATGCTTTATAGACACCCCTTGGGGAAAAATTACTCAACTATTGTTTGGTATTCCTAAGTCAGCTTGCCTAAATAAAACAAGAGAAGCCAGTGCCTCTTTGCCAGCTGAAACTATAATTGAAATGCCAGTTGTGCATTTTTATACTTAGTCTCCGATAAAAAAAGGTATTGGAGCAGAGATTCTGGGAAAGCCTGCACAACCTATGCCTTATTTCCATCCACGTTCTCTTTCAATTCAACAGTGAGCTTGCAGCGTACACTCCCCTGTCACTAAAGCCCAAAAGCATCCACGTCCTGAAGCATTTTACTCCATCTTCAATCTATTTTCAATACGGGACGTGGAAGAGACATAAATTTTCCAGCAGAGATTCCTGTCCACTATGTTTTTCTCTTCCAACTCCTTCAAAACCATCTTTTTGACATTATGTGAAAGGTCTCTACCAAAGACATTTCTTCCCTTTTCTGCTTTTCTCCTTCTACAATACTTAGAACCAAACCATGAGGTAGTTTGGCTAAATGAAGATACAAGGTTCCTTCCATTTGAATGCTAGCTTTGTTCTGTTTCACATTTTTACTATAAAAACACGCTATCATGCTAGAAACAGTCCAGGTTTCAATGGATATTTCCTTCATGGAGACTTGACACACTTTTCCTAAGCACAAGTTAATCATATTTTTATGGCATGGAAAAATCATATCAGAAAGAGCAGAAAACACAGCCAACTGCTTTTCACTTTAATGGGAAAGAGCCTTTTTTCCCTCTAAATGAGGAAAATCTACTATTTTTATTACTGTTATTTTAATAGCAGCATACTGGAAATACCTATAAATGCTTAGTTTTATTTATTTTTCCAAAGTTTTATCTTTATTCAAAAGAGAAGACACACATATACATCATAGCATTTTTCTTACATGTTGAAAGATGTTAAATGTTTACTTTTTTCCTTTATAAAGAATGCATAACTGTTACTGGACCTTTCAGTATCAGTATGGTGCATCGTTAGCACAGGAGGCAAAGGAGTAAACCTCACACTATTTGGGGTGTACTTCCGGCATAGGTACACCATACCATATATCCATCCACACAACACTCCCTAAATGGGCTTCTGTAGACTTTGTGTTGGAAAACTTTCTGAAAGTCATTCATGTTTGAAATGAAAGAGAAGAAAGTGACATCATGTCTCATAGGGCTCTTAGTTGAAATTATAAATAAGAGAATTCTTTCCTTAAGGAACTGCAGTACAGGGTGTTTTTTCTTAATTTCTTTTCATATTTTGCTATTACTGATGTTGGTAGTGTATATGTGTTTATTGTTTATTTATATTCAATAAATCTCATAAATACTGGCATTCACTTTTAAGGTCTTCTGTGAGGAAATCTAGACTGAGATTTATGTATCCACACACACAGACTTAGATATCTATTTTTGATATAAAAAATGGTTCTATCCACTAGATTGAGGGTGGGCAACAGGGTTTAAGAATGAGTGTTTATACTAAAATGGTTTTTAAAAAACAGTTCTGTTGTTTTTTCATTAATTTGAAAACAATCTACATTATGACTTACTTTTAAATAGTCAGAAATCTCATAAATATGTAAGCCAAGAACCTTTCTAAAGGAAGAATATTTTATCCCACCTTTTAATAAGGAAAAATTAGCTGATAACTAAATGGTTCTATAGATGCCATAAAGATTGGGGACGGCAGAAAAGTACTCACAATTCATCTGTTAAGTTTGTTAATTAGAAAGAACAGTTTCAAATGGTTGTATTTAAAAAGGACTTCATGGGAAGTGAATTTATTTTAAATGCTGAGACTGGACATTTTAAAACACGATGAGACAGTCTTACAAAGAGTGACTGGATATAGCCACCCATTTTTATTTTAAATATTTAGAAAGCAAAGGCACAACTTGACATACTTCAATAGTACTTCAGCTCAGAACTTTGTTTTACAAGGCACCAAGCCTTCCCAAGCCCAAATAATTCCCCAGGTACCTTAGATTCACTTTCCACAAGGAAGGAAGGAACAGTTTTAAAGCCCAGCATTCTGCCTGCCAATGCATCAGCCCAAAGGGAGTGTTCAGAGGGGCAGGTTCAAGTGGAGATTCTGACTCCATACAGGAAACTGGAGAGCACTCACTTCGGCACCGAGTAATGGAGGGGTGACGCCTTATAAAGAGAACTTGGCTTCCTTGAGGACTGTTTCAAACAGGGGAGTGAGAAATGTTTGCAATAAACAGCTAGAACCTACTTGCAGTGCTCCTTTACTAAGTTAAAGAGGCTTAAGCAACTCCAACAATCACAGCCAACGTGAACTCAGCAAATGTCGGAAGGAATTCCCTGAGTAGTTTAGCACAGAAAATAAATGCAAGGCTGGTTTCAGCTTTGCATGCAGGAGTCCGAGGCATAAAAAGTAGAGCACAAATAACCTCATGAAGTAGGTTTAGAGAATCAGCCCCTATTGTTCTTGTTTTTACAATGAAGTTCTACTTGGTCAAGCATTTAGCCCTACTCTGCTAAACACTGTGCTAGGCAGGTACTGAAGATACAATCGGGCATTATCTAGAAAATCCAGCAATTCCACCCCAAGAAATACATACTTTGGAGATACTGCTGCATCTCTACAGCAGAAGATACGTGCAAGCATTATTTGTAACAGCCTCAAAGGGAAGCAATAAAATGTCTACCAGGAGGAAGGAGACTAGGTAAAAAAGCTTTAACATATTTCCTAAGCAACCTTTTCAATTTTGAAAGTCAACCCTGATTCCATGCTCTCCTAATCCTTTCATGCTTTATTTTTCTGCATAGCAATTATTAACATCTAACACCCAAATATTGTAACAGATTATTTTGTTTAGCAAATAATCTGGAACTTAAACTCCATGAAGGCGCAGACTTTTTGTATTGTTTTCTTTGCTGCTATGTCTGTCTGTCTGCAGAGCTGGGAACAGTGTCTGGCACATGGAAAGAATTCGACATAATACATGTGGAAGGAAGGAAAGAAAGGAGGGAGGGAGGGAAGGAGGAAGGAAGGAAGGGAGGGAGGGAGGGAGGAGAGGGAGGAAAGGGATGAAAGCAAGAGATTGTTAAGAGCAGTGAAAAGAAAACTCCAGCTACAGGTATCAACATGGATAATTATTACAAATACACTGCTCACTGAAAAAAACAAGTTATAAAAGAACACATACCGTATGATTCCACTTACATCCAATTCCAAACATGCAAAATTAATATTCTGAAACCTACATAAGTGGAAAAACTCTAAAGAAAATAACAAAGGACTGATAAACACAAAATCAGAAGGTGATGATAGGGGGCGGGGCAGGAATGGAACTGCAGAAGGCGCAGGAAGGACCTGCAAGGCTCTGGTGAAATTCCATCCCTTAGGCTGGCTATTGGGTACACAGGTTTGCATTCTCGTATTGCTCATCATGCTTAACATGTGTAGTAAATATGCTTATGATTGCCATAATTAATACAGAAGCATCCAAGTGTCTACAATAGATCAATTCAGCAAGAGGTGATGAGGACCAGGGAGCCTGCATGGGCGATGGAGCTCCCAAACGGCTGAGCAGACTGCAGTCATCTGTAGTTTTAAATGCTTTTACCCTTTTATTTGTAAATTTAGTGTTTATTGACTATGGTCAATTATCAAGACAAGCATTATAAATAATTGTTAATCACATTTTAAAGAGGAACTCTTACCCTACATAAGCAGACTTTGAAAGACTGAAGCAAGAAACAGAAGAAACATTTTATTAGGTATTTATATTAAGGTTATTTGGTTAGTTACCTGTAAGAATCAACTGCATATAGCTGCATGGACTGATCTAAAAGTTTTCTTACTGCATATTCACCCAGAAACTATTAGTAGGTAATAGCAATATGTGAGATATTTGCTAGGTCCAAAAGAAGATACACGTATCTGTAAGAGCTTACTAAGTCTAAAACATGTTAACAGTGTTAAAACATGTACAATCAAATCGTACATATAAGTATGAGTGTGAGACTGGATTTTCTATAAGGTTGCGAAAGGGGAAGGGGCAGTTTATTTGCAATAAAATAAAACTAAAAAAACATTTACTGTACTCTGAATTGTGCCCTGCCTTATGCTACTCTATATCAATTCTAATTCCTGACATAAATGCAAATAGTATTTATGGGGTTTTTTTGGCAAAGCAATAATGTATATGTTACAAATCTTTGCCTAACTCCAACAATCTTCTTTGGGAGGGGGGGCGGGGAAGGGAGCATCCCTACACTGGATACATTTTGACTTCTTAGGAACTTGGCCAAATAACCCTTTGCCCCTTGTTCACTTGGATCTGTGGAAAACTATCCCACAGAATAATGAAAATGGGCTCCTACCAGAGATTTCTGGATCGCTTTTAGCAAATATTACTTAGGACCAGTTACTTAAGTTCTCTGATCCTTTTTCCTCATTTATAAATTAAGGAAGTTAGACTTCATGTCCAGGAACATTTTAATATGAAAAAGCACGTGCATATACACAGACACACACACGTTCACAAATATGCCTACAGATGTGAAATTCCATCACACTGCTCTGGGACCCTGCACTCTTCAAATTGTTATGTTACTTCACATGACCCATGCCTCTTCCACAGCATCACTTCAGATTAAACAATGGCAGCTGGCTGAAGCGGTCTTAGTTGTTTCAGATGTGGGCCTCTTCCTAACGATTTCCAGGAAACACGCACGGCTTCCTGCTACATTCTTAATTTCCATCTTCCAACTTCCTGTGTACATTCTCTACCGAATCACAATGTGCTTCTTATAAAGTGTCCAAATAAACATATTACTACTTGTGGAGGTTTGAAGCTGTAAATTCTCAAAACATGTTCTTAAATCTCGTCCACTCCTTGGTGTGAACCCGTTGTAAGGAGGGCCTTTTGATGAGGTTACTTCGGTTAAGGTACGCCCCACCTCAATCAGGATGGCTCTTAACCCTATTACTGGAGTCCTTTATAAGTGGAATGAAATTCAGACAGAGAGAAAGTCACAGAAGGAGCAGCCAGAAGCTGGACGGAGCCCGGAAGAGAAGGGATGGGCCAGGAGAGAGCATCGTGTGCACTGCCGTGGGACACGGGAACCTCAGATCGCCAGCAGCCAGCCCCAGGACGCGGTCTTCAGGAAGAAAGCATCACCCTGATGACACCCTGATTTGGACTTTACCCTAGCCTCAAAACCATGAGCTAATAAGTCCCCTTTGTGAAAGCCAACCCACAGCACGGTATTGCCTGCACAGCTAAGGAAAACACTATTACCAAGACAATCACCACTGACAGCAACAAGGGCTCCCACTGACTGAGCACCCAGCACTTACCAGACTCTGAGTGCTTTACCTCCTTTATTCATTCCATTTCTAGAACAACACTCTGAGGGCTGGCGACTTCACAATGAGGCGATAACCCTCACGCAGTCAAATCCCTTTCCTGAGCACATGGATCCTCAGTGAAGGAAGCAGGGTTCAAACCCAGGCAGTGCAGCTCCCAAGAGCACCCCTAAATTTAGCATTATAACTGCCAGAACGATGGATGCCCTCGTACACACGCAAACGTGTGATTTATGTCTGAGGTGGTAAAGAGTTAAAAAAAAAAAAAAAAGTAACCTCAGTATAAGAGAGGAGGAAATAATTCTCTATTAAATGATCTAATTTGGACTCCAGTCACTGTGAGTTTCATTCCAAATACCCAAAACTCCTTATATGTACCCTCGCCTACCAGGAGGTGCCATTGCTTGGGTCCTGACAAGCAGCTCCAGTTTATTTTTGGAATCCAGAGGCAGAGAACAGTCTGTTTCCATATTTAAATCCCTGGGGCACAGCGAGTTGGTACTTAGAAACCACATCTGCCATTTAAAGTCAAAGCCAGCCTGGCACCTGTGTGATTCCCTTGGCCGGCTCCCCTTGCACTGGCAACAATGAAGAACAGGGCACGAGCCAGAAGCTGTGCTCTGCGTTCTGGAGCCCCGAAAGAAAGCCTGGGCTTGAGCAATGCTCCTTTCTGTGTAGCGGAGAGAGGAAGTGAAGATTTATCCTCTTGGAAAGCAAAGGAAAAGTCAGCTCAAATTGAAGGGAGCAGCTGAGGCCCTGCTGCCTGCTGATGGCTGTTAATAAGATCTACACTGAGCAAAATATCCCGCTGTATTTTGCTCCTTGCTATTTTAAGATTTTATGTCAAAAAAAAAAAAAAAAAGATTTTAAATCAATCTCTTCTTAGCACTCTTTGCTAAAAGGACTCTACAGTGGATGACAAGGGCCCCAAGATTTCCAGGGCTCACACAGGGAAAGCAGTCCCAAATGCCTACTCCGCTAGACTGAAAGATGACTCTCTCTTGCAACGTTCTTTTATTTACCTCTGCAGCCGTCAGGCCATGTTCCTTTGGATGGGCATGTGCCCAACATGCCAGTGGGGAAGCTAATGTAAAATAAAACAAGTTTTTTCTCTTATGAAAAGGCACGAGCAGGGTCATTGTAAGGCCTTCCCAAGCCTCAGTCATCTTACTTTTAGAAGTCTTGCCCCAGAGGATACCAACAGCTCGCATGAAGTATAATTTACGTGTAATTCTGAGCTGAACTGCAGATGATGAGTTGATATGATACCTTTTGGGGAATATGAACTAAATATTTACCCATCATAATTGTACAGCCTTGTTTCCATACTTGATGTTTTTCGGGACTTAGGAAAGATGTCGATAAAGCCTTAAAACTTTAATGTTTCTTGCATGTGAATGATGGGGTTTTTATGTCAGGCTGAGTTAACAGTCTGCCTTCTTTAGACACTCCTTTTGACTTTTGGTTCTTACTTTAAAACTCCACCTAAACTCTAGCTCTAAACCAACAAGATGCTGGCTGTTCCCTGATGTCAGCAAGAGCAGGGAAAATTCCAAAACGAGGCCAACAATATACCTAACTTCCTTTTTGATTTGCCCCAGCAAAACAGGTATCAATATGCTGAGCTGGGAAATCATTAGCGATTTTTCTCGAACCTGGCACAGTCTTGAATGCGGAAGGTGGGGAGGAGTCTAAACATTTGAATGAGTTAAAATATGAAATAATTTTGTTCTGAGTATTCTGATATATATATATATATATATATATATGTTTACAAAAGGTAAACCTAGAATTTATTATTTTCTACCTTTCCCAATTCCTCCCGAAGCCAGAGAATATACCTTATTTTTATAAGTCAAAAGGCAGCCCACCTCCTGTGGGACACTGTGGTGTGTCCACACATCAGCCTTCTCTAATGAAGCCTCGATTCTGTTCGGGTAGCAGGGAGAGCGCCCAGACCTCAGGGAGCATCCGACCAGCACACTGTGATGCGCCACCAGTGGGGAGTAAGAGTTCTCTGGGGACAATGTTTCCTTCCTGATAAAAGGGGCGTAAGAAGCAATATCCTTTCTTGACTCTGCCTCATCTACACAATTGTGTGAAGCTGGATGCTGCTAGGCCAACTTGCGTCTATGGGGGAAGAAGAAAATCATGGAGAACCCCAACCCCCAGCCAAGCCATGGCTGTGCAGCTAAACCAACACCTGCACCTGCCCGCCTCAGGACTCCTGGCGAAGTCCCAAGTAAGTCCCTGTGTGCTAAAGACCCTACGATCAGGCTGCTACTTGCGGCTGAAGATGTCCTAACTGCTACACAGCGGCCAGCGGTGACATCTTCCCACACGGCACGCCATTAGGTGCTGGTCCTCTCACTGTCGGCCAGGCCTACAACACAGCCCTCCAATTCCCAAGACACACAGGAAGCCTCCGTGGCAGAAGTGAAAATTTGCTTTTCTGTTTTATCTGGGTGTTTTGTGGTATATGCGTTTGTATGTGTGTGCACAAAAGTGTGTGTGTTTAACTTTAAGAAGAATTACTGGAAAGGTTGGTTGGTCTAGATGATCTCTGGATGAATGGACAATTTTTCCTTGTCAATATCCCATTGTAGTGGCACTTTTGAAAGCAAGAATATGGGGAGAATATATTTGGAAATACCTACACTACCCAACCATTTTGAGTCTGACTTTACCTAGAAGAAAGCAATGGATGATATTTGTTTTCATTGAGGACTACTTATTTCAGTGTGATTCTGTTTTTTTCTCTGAAAGTAATTTACTGATTCAGCTTCCCTTTTAAGAATACGTACTAGGCACCAGACATTTTCCGATGTATTTGTTCATGTACCCTCACGACCACCATTCTACAGATAAGCAAAGGGGCACAGCTGACGGCAAAGGCCTTCCACAGTCAGTGTCTCACTAAGAACAAAGTTAGAATCTGAGCCTGGGAATTCTACCTTGGGTATGTGCACAGATCACGTGGCGTGACGGTGAGGTTCATGTGCCAACTGGGCCAGGTAATGGTGCCCAGTGGTTTGGTCAAGCAGGCACTGGCCTGACTGTTATTGTAAGGACATCCTGTGGACTTAAATAATCGGTGAGCTGACCGCATCTATGGCTGATGACGTCTACCATCAACTGAGGAGACTGTCTTCAGCAATGAGAAAAGCCTCATCCAACCAGCTGGAGGCTTTGAAAGGGGAAGTGATGATTTCAGCAGTCAGAAGAGAGAATTTCCATCTTCACTTTAGCCAGCCAGTTTTCCCTGGGAAACTCATCAAAACCCTTCACCGGAGTTCCTGGCTTGCAGCCTTCTCTATGGAATGTGGACTAGTGCATCCCCATGTTCTCCTGTCAGTTGTTTCCCTAGAGACCCCTGACTGATACACCTGGAATCTATTCTGATCCAGTTGGTCTGGGGTTCTTCATTTCTGACAAGCTCCCAGGTAAGGCTGACACGGCTGGCCTGTAGGGCGCACCCTGAGAGGGAATCTAAGTAGATGTTAGCAGGACAAAGAGGGAAGAGAAAAGGCATTCTAGGCAAAGAGAGCATCAGTGGAGAATCTCCTGGATAGAAGGAAGAGGGTAAATATCAGGAACTGAGAAACACCAGCAAACCGGCGGCTCAAACTGTCTCCCAGAAGTGAAAAATTGTTTGGGCCATGATAACTATTTTCATCTTCATCCCAAGAGACTTATTCCAAAATAAATGAATAGTTTTAAACAAGGAGATGTCATGGTCTCACCTGGCCACAGTGTGGAGGATAGACTGCGGGAGGCAGTAATGGATGCGGGTGGACAGTTGGAGGCTGCAGCAATGGTCCAGAGAAGAGGACCAGATACAGAGACAAAAATCATGACTTTGACCTAGGATGTCTCCAGTGGAGGTGTGTGAAACACCCAGAAGTTGATGTCAAGTAGGCTGCTAGAGACAAACCCACAGACCCTGAAGGGGAGGTCTAGACCAGAGACATAAATCTGTGAGTCAATAAAACCAATCTGTTCCTTAATGGAAAACACTAACACAGGTGTGTTTTGCCAGGAGATGATGGAATGCAAAGAGGAGAAGTTGTAGGGGGCATCCAATGGTTAGTGACCGCCCAGAGGACACTGATCACAGAAGAGGCACAGAAAAGACCAGGATACTCCTACGTCATGGGACCAGAGGGTGAAAGAGTTTCCGCCAAGAGGAAGCAGTCAAGTGAGATGCATGTTAATGGGAATTAAAAAATAGGCAAAAACCCCAGGAAAATTTAGGGCATATTGTATATCTTGGAATATTGGTTCTTCCCATCATTAATACCTCAGAGGCTTTTGTGAGCATTAAACCAGGTAATTCATCTGGCAGGGGGTCTGACAATAGAAGGCTTTCGATTTAAATGGAAGTAGGAAAAGGGATGAATTCTTTTATCTCTATCCATTCCACCAAGACCAAGGCATAGCATGAAATAGATAAGAGGATCTGAGAATGAGAAGATATCTGAAGAGACAGGAAGGGATAGATTCCTCAGACTAAAAGAAATAAGGGATGGACGCTGGAGATGGAAGCCAAGGATGAATTTGACTTTCATGCTTCTTCCAGGATCAGCAATGGCAAAAGCTGAGGTCAAAAGCACTAGGTCTTTGCACATATACATGATCGTACACACACCCAAATTAGAATATCACCTTCAAATCTAGAAAAGCGATGAAGAGGTTTAAAGGGAATTTCTTTAGAAATATCCTTCATGGTGTTTTATTTTTGAAATTGTGGAAGATTTATCCCACATAAAAAAAATAAGTTAAAATTATTTAAATAAGTAGATGTAGATCAATAGAAGGCACAGCCGGGAGCATCGATCTCCATTCCGCCACTAACATGCAGCATGAGCTGGGCCATCACTTACCTCTTTGAGCAACAGTCTACTCTCATGCTCACTGAGGTCCTTTCCAATCGTCAAAGAGTAAAATTCTTGCTCTTGATAATGTCCCATACAATACGTACAGGACAGACTCCTCACGTGACTCTAATTGGACAATTATGCAGAAATAATACACTGTTCCCCGCCTTTATAGAGAGTTCACAGCGCACTGGGGCTTTCTGCCTTGAAAGGAAACTATTCGAGTGCTGGTGCCTAACAGCTAAAGAAAAGGGGTCCCATGGCAACCTAGATGCTCCCGGGTCAAGCACATGTTCTGTTCTGAGAAAGCCAAGGACGTACAAATGAGCACAAACGCATGGACCCCAGCCTACGCTGGCGGCATTTATTCTACTCAAGCCCTTGTTGTGCCACAACATGAAAACTCTGTGGCAGTGCTGAGGACAACACAAACACAGAGGGAGGAAAGAGAAGGTGTTCCCAGTCTGAGGTTTTCTGCCTCGTTCTCACGGGGCAAAAAAAAAAGTAGACATTCATTTACTTAATATTGGCAAAAAGATAACAACTCCCACCCTGTTTTGCATGGCCAAAAGCCCAGATTTAAATTTTAACATTTACTCGTACGCTACTGTTGAAGTCAAGCCTTTCAGCTGCGGGGAAGGGGAGGTCAGGAACGGTGGGTGGGCAAGTGTGTGCCGCTCTGGCATCAGGGTGGAGGCGAGGTGTTAGGTGATGGCAGTCTCATTCATTCTGGCAGTCCCTGGAACGGCAGGCTAGGCATTTTCAGCAAAGGGCCCAGAAGAATGTGGGTCACCACAAAGAGACCTGAACTTGTTTTAAGTGTTTAAACAAGTTTTGGAAACAAAAGGGTTTAATTAAAGCAGTTTGATGACAAAGTAAAGATGGAAGCAAGCAAAGAATTCTGGGACTACCTCCGGCCACTCATGGGCTTGGGTAAAGACTTATTCACCTTGTCTAAGTCCCCATCTTTGCACCTATGACACAGAAGGAGGTCAGAAAGCCTGAAGTTCTCTATGGTTTCTTTCCAACCTAAATTGTGGGTGCCTCAGCCGTGCCCCCCAGAAATTCAGCCTTTGGGTCTAGTTGGCAGAATCAAAATCACCTTGGGCTCCTTGCCACCAGCCACACCACCTCAGCTGCCAGAGCCCACTAAACACATCCCAG
The DNA here is from genome assembly GCA_029593785.1 of Cabassous unicinctus. Taxonomy (NCBI): domain Eukaryota; kingdom Metazoa; phylum Chordata; class Mammalia; order Cingulata; family Chlamyphoridae; genus Cabassous; species Cabassous unicinctus. The sequence continues at coordinate 30,785 of JAQZBX010013820.1, forward strand.
AAGCTATCTGTGAGATGGTTCTCAGGCCAAGCACCAGCTATCTTCCAGCAGCTTAGTGATGTAAACGAGCTTCCCAAGTCTCCTTCAAGAGAAAACTTAAAAAGCTGTGCTTGAAAAGTCCTGCCAAGCTTCTAGGCTTACTTCTGTTGAGGGGAGTTTTATTTAGAGCACCCCTGAAAGGTGGGAAGGAAAGTGTAATTGGGGAGACTGTTCCAGTTTTGACAAATTTAGCCAATGATCAATAGCATGAGAGACACTCAAAACATGCCCTCCTAAGCCTTTTTGTGCAGAAAGCTCCTTCTGGGCACCATTTTTTGCCAAAATCTCTGCTGATACTTTGCGTGGCAATTACTTTCGTAGGCGTCCTCCTCCATTCCCACCCTTCTTGACTACCAAGTTTCTGTCTCCTGCACCCAATTTACAATGACCAGTTTTCCAAACTCCCTCAGGGACCATCCCAGTACCTAAGAGAAATGGACGTTATACGCAGAGGGTTAGGGGAGGTACTGGAAAACTCCTTCTGTATAGGGCCAGATAGCATTTTAGGCTTATGGGCCAAGCAGCAAAATCAATGGTACCATGTAGATACTTACACAGCAAGAGAGAAAACACATTTCCATATTCTTATTGATGAAATTCAGAGCATAATAATAATTATTATTATTGAATAGTTTGTTTGGAATACAGGCCTACTAATTGGAAGACTGGCATTCTTGTGAGGGTGAATAATTCCAATTCTATTAGGGTTCAAAGTTGGTATTACCTATCACCAAATTGATTGCAAGGTTCAGCTGGAAAAACTATTTTTATCTCATGGGCCTCATAAAGGCAGGCAGTGGGCCAAATCTGAACCACAGGTCAGAGTTTAGCAACCTACTGGTTGGGGTACAAGCTTGAGATTTCAACTAAGCTTGGGTTCAATACTGGTTCTATTTGTCAGATTCTGACCTCACATCTCCAAAACATAATTTTCTCCTCTTTAGAATGAGGCCAAGAAGATGACTTTAAGGGTTTCATGAACGAATGACTAACATTTGTTAAACTCCTACTGGGTCTGGGGAATGGCTCTACATGGGATGTGCTCCTTATGTATTAATTCATTCAGCCACCAAAACATTCCCACAAAGTCAGTAACATTTTTATCCCCATTTTATAGATGAGAAGACTGAGTACAAAAGACAATAAAGAAAATGTCAAGTTACCCAGGTAGGTAGTGAAAAAGGCCAGTTTGGAAGCAGGGCAGATGGAGAGCCCCACTTTAATACTTAGTACCTGTGTGCAGAGCTTGGTGTCGGTTAGCAATTATCATGTTTATTCTTATTAGGGAGGTATGTCGATGAAGGAATCAGGATGACTTTTTCATGTACATCCCAGAAGAGAGACACCAAACTGAGTTTTGTCCTTCAAAGGAGGACCTCTGGAGGCTTTAGAGAGCATCGTTATTCAAGACGTTGTGCGCTTTCCCCTTCTGGCAGTTTATGAACCCAAAGGGGCGTTAGGCCATTGCTCCTAATTTCTCTTTCTAAGCATTAAGCGAATATTATCAGTTCATAAAATATTAGACCACCTCAAAAAGCAGTCCTTTGTTTACACAGGAAAAGAGCCCCTAACACCCTTTCAAGGTTAAATGCGAAACCAAAATGCCAATCTAGGATGTTTCCCAATTGGTCCCTGTCTGCCACCCTGCTCCCTTCCCAGGCTCTCCCCCCCCGACTCTTCCTCCTGCACATGAAGACTCCTGCTCATCACACCCTCCCACAGGTGGCTGCCAGACTTTCCTCTCCAACACCACCTTATTCCCCAGCCGGACCTTGAGAGTTAAAATGAAGGGGCGCATTTCCCAAGAGGAGATTAATTTTCATCATTTTCTCTAAATGCTTTTGGAGCAGCCCCAGAGTGCACGAATCAGACACAGTAGAGGAGGCTCAAGGGATGCAGGTGAGGGCTTCCCTGGAAGGAGCTCAACAAGCAGGACCCAAAGGTCCACTCCAAAGGCCTCTCCTCCAGCAACAACCTCAGATTCTCTTGGGATTTTAACTACAAAACAATGTCTCCCAAATCCACATACCTGACCCTCATCTCTGAGTCTGCTAGACCAGGACCCACTGGAAATATCCACCTGGCTTTCCCTCTGTGGCAACAAGCTCAGTGTGTAAATGCACGTGTTCAGAAAGCTCCTTCCTTTCCACATCACTACACCCCAGGCCTCTGACCGTCGCTATCCCCTTCCCCTGCCTCTCCATTCCAATGGACCTGCAATCCCTCTTATTTATATATCTATATACCTATTTATATATTTATTCCCATTGACCCACCAAAGGTTTCTCCCTGCATTTTTCCAGTTTCATGAAAACACATATTTTAGTGAAAGATTTAGTCTTTCTTGGTCTAATCTGTAGGAGACAGGAATGGGCTTTATTCATGAGTATATGCCCAGTGCCTAGCATAAAGTCTGTTTTATATACATACAGTGTGAATGGTTGTTGGAGCAAGTTGAGGTTGCTGATTTTCTTTTGGAAACATCAGAAGAAAACGACTCTCTTCCAAAGCCAACATTCCTCTGTATTGCTCACAAATGGACACCCAATAAACCTATATTTAGAATTTCACTACTCAGGAACCTGGAATTTCCTTGCAGCATTGAGAGAGGATCTAGTAGATCCCCCATTTCCCTGCCTCAATCTCTCTACCTTGTTTCTATCTCAGGAAACCAGCCCTTCCATATTCTGAAGGCAAAAGACCATTCGTTCCTGTTTGCATAAAAACCGTAGGGCCATTAACATAAAACAGAGCAGGCTTGTTCATGTTTTAGTGTACCTTCGGATTTAAAAAGCAGAAAAGGAATTGCAGCTGGGAATGTTTCAGATTTGTCTCAATCAAAACATGCAAAATGTCTTCTATATTCTGAAATTTATCTCTGCTCCATCTCTATAACCTTCACAAAGGACCATTTACGATTTGGAGAATAAAAGTTAGGAGTTTGAAATTTCAGGCTGTTCACAAATGTTGGAATTGTGCCAGAGGAATAATGATAATTATTCTAAGTATACAAAATATATGATCATATGCCCCATAGTAGGTAAAGAAATCATATTGGAAAAAAATATTAACTTATGGAATGTGCAATCATTTGGGACTAAAATTCATTTTTCAGGGCAGGGTGGTAGAAGAATGTTCTTCAGAAATTCTGACAGATGATGTAAAAGTCTCCTATCCCTTCTGGATGTCCATTCCTTCATCATTTAATATAGGACACTCAATACTTGGCCTACTATGTCATACACAGAGTTGTATGGAAAGCAAATAAAAACCTGCATGAAAGTTATTTGGAAATGTATAAACAACCACACAGTTACTGAAGGTTAATTTTTGAGATCGCTATTTTTTCCCTAAAAAAATTAAGTGAAGCAAGTTCACTATTAGAAAATATAATAATATATCTTCTGATATTTAATTCAAATATTTTATTTCTTGGAGTATATTTTCTTCAATTAATGAGTTCTTTTATTTAGAGAAAGATCTGTAGGAACTATAGAAAATGATTTCTAGGATCTATTGTTAAGAAAAGAAAGTTCCAAGTAAAGAGTGTTCATAGTATGTTGCCTTCTGTGTAAGTAAAAAGAAAAAATATACACTTATTCACACAGTTATTTTGCATAAAGGAACAGAGAAGGGTAAACCAGAAAGTTATGAAAATGACTACATATAAGGATGGTGGGAACAGAGGCTGGGCATGGAGGCAGCACTTCTCTGTACTACAGTCTTGACTTTTGAATTCAAAATCAGTGAGGGGAAAAATGAAAAGAAGAAAAGCCTATATTTGAATACAAACAAAAACAATCCTAACTGTGTGTCAAGTTCATAACCTAAGTAGCCTGAGAAAAGTTTTAAATCAAATAACTTTTGAACGCATTAATCTGATTATACACCCCAGCAAAATATATTCTAAGGACATAAAAAAAAAAAAAAAAAAAAAAAAAAAAAAAAAAAACTTCAAAGAAATTTTGACCTTTATTTTGTAGGTTTGTTGTTGGCAACTGTATTGGTGAATTTTGAAATGATTTTGTGCGTAGTGTCAAACAGGGCAAATGAGTAAAGTTCAGGATTTCTGGAAACTGGGGTTTTCACCATGGAAGGAGGAAGATACTCTTAGGGAATGGGGGAGACAAAAAAGAGCCTGTTATTGTTAAATTTGATTTGCAGATATCAGTAAAAACTCATGATTTTTTAAAGAAGAGTATAGAAGTAAGGCCACCCCAATAGCTAACACCCAGATTCTGGTAAATATCAGAGTTCACTAAAGGACCCAGGACTCCTTGGAGAAATAGCTGGTTCCTGGTCTGGGGCAGTGAAAGTGCAAGGTTTGCCTAGAAAATCTTTTAGCATTAAGAAAAGAAGGAAATGCTCAAAGATTAATGGGGGCTTATCAACAGGAAACTAGCTTGAGAAGGCTCCCACTGGCCAAATAAGGGGTGATTTGAGCATCAAAAAGAACATTGATTTTAGTGGCTTAAAACTAGGGTGATGACAGGTCCTCACTCGCCTGGGAACAACCCAGTTTACGTCTTTATCCGTAGAGTAATTATTAGTGGAGCCCTCTTTCTCTGTCCTGTTTGGGATGATAGATTATTTAGTCAACCTAATTATAACACTATTAATTTTAATAAAACCCAAGAGAATCTACCGTGATCATCAAAACAAATTGGGTATGTGGAAGAAGAAATGCCAGCTAATATACATAGAATAAACAATAGGTTAGAAAATCACCATTTTGCAGCTGCCAAAAATTATCAACAGATGCTAAAACACTGGTTACAGGGTTTAAGGGAAACAGGATTATGTGTAGTGTATCAAAGAATCCCTTCCATAGATTACGGAGAGGAAACTGTTCCTTCCAATGGAGCCATCTGGTTATTGACACCTAAACCAAAGCTAACATCACCACTGGGACATCCTGACCTTATGTGCTTCCTGTGATATAAGGAAAAGTCAATATCATCACTTCTAGGGTATTTTTGCCAAAAAAAAAAAAAAAAAGTAAACCTTAGGTCTGAACGTAATCATGAGAGACTTGAGTAATCACGAGGAAATAATTAGACAAATCCATAATGTGGGGTAGACAACAAGACACGCAACAGAAATAAATCCATAGCTGACATTGTAGGGAAAACTGTAATAGATTGGGAAAATTTTAATAGAAGCCATATTTCAGTTATTATTGAATCAATGTTAATTATCTTGAGGGGGACACCGGTGTGATTACTTAGCAGAATGTGCTTATTCTATTCTTTAAAGAGATTCATAGTGGAGTATTTGGGAGTGAGGTATCATTATTTCTGCAATTTCTTTGCAAATATTTTAGCCAAAAGAAAATGTATATGCTTGTGCACACACATTCCCAGGCACATACATATATGAACAGACAGGAAGAGAAAGAGAGAGAGCACACGAAGCAAAATTTAATTCTGATGAAACTAGGTGAAGGTCCACAAAAAACATGTTTACCTTCAGTCTTCTTCCCCTGCCATTCAGAATTCTACTCAGAGCTTGAGAGAGCTCACTTGTAGAGGCTGGAGAGGATTAAAGAGGAAGGCAGAATACACCTTGGGAAAAGTGACTGAGTTGTGGAGACTTTGAATCTAGATCCCATAAAAATGAAAAACAAACAAAACTTGGAACAAATCTTCCTGCAGCTCAGCTCTTTAGAAGTACAACTGCTCAGTAAAAGAAATGAAAATTAAATTTTTCATTGACAATACCAAATTGCCCTATAAGACTACACAATCAATCAGTGAAATGTACTCTGAACAATTTATTTTTAAAAGGATTCCTTCATATTATTTAGCCATAAAAAGGAATGAACTTCTGATACGTGCTACATCATGGATGAACCTTGAAGACATCATGTTGAGTGAAATAAGCCAGACACAAAAGGGCAAATATTGTATGACCTCACTTATATGAAATACCTAGAACAAGCAATCTCTTAGAAAAAGAAAGTAGATTACAGATTACCAGGCGCTGGGGAAAGGGGAGGACTGAGGAGTTATCGTTCAAAGGGAGACTAGAGTTTCTGTCTGGGGTGATGGAAAAAAAAGTACTGGTAATGGATAGTAGCAATGGTGAAAAACAGGCTGAATGTAACTGATACTACTGCATTGTATGCATATATGTGGTTGAAATGGGAAATTGTAGGCTGCATTGACACAGTAATTTTTTAAAGAGGAGAAGCCTTCATTTAAACAAGTATTTGATTATAGGCATGAGAAAAGAAGGTTAATATTGACCTGAAATCATAAATTTGTTAATGATATCACCCTTGTCACTTAAGGCAAAGGTATATTATCTCCCCAAAACCAGTTCTGCACAAACATGATCCACTCCAGTGACCACTATAAAAGCAGTAGAATTACTATTTTCCTTTTTATATGTTAAAAAAATGAGCTCATTTTGTAAAAGCTATTATAATGAAATGATGATAAATACAAGCAGTAAATCAGATTTTTACCCAACTCTGTATTTCCCCAAAATCCAGAAACAGTAAAATGCATCATCTTTATAAGATGCTATTGTATTAACTATTACAAAATAAATTTGGGCCATATCCACAAAAACCATTTTATAAATGTTTATAAAACACTTTATAAAATAATCAAAATATTATTCCTCAACAATATTCTTCAATTAGCTTTTCCTAATTTCTAGTGAAAGCCTAGGAGACGTGAAGTGGAGAACTGGCTTCCTTTTGCAAACCCACCACAACAGGGTTGCCTCTGAGACGCCCAGGGACTCTCAACAGCTCGCACTGCATGAGGAACACCTGCCCAGAAATCTCTAACATGATTTTACAGAGAATCCAGTAAAACCTTGTAGGAGACCCAAAGTCTTCAGTCTGAATTCCTCACCAACAGAAGTTTCTACTGAAGACGAATCAAGGTAAAAGCGGTCACAGCCCAAGTGAGAAACTCACCAAATGACTCACAATTGACTTAAAAACAGGTCAAAAATAAACCAAGTAATGTGTGGACTAGCAAGAATTACCCAGGTTTAGGCAAGCCCACCTGTGAAATCCAAGGAGCTTTCCTGACATCCTTATCCTGAGCTTCAATTTGTGAGTAGGTGAGAAGAGACCTGAAAGCCAAGGGCCCTTTTGAAAGCTGTGCTACTTTCCTTTGGATGCCTATCTGCAATGTCAGTCATGCAGGCGTCTGTCCGACAGGGCTGCTGCACAGCTCAGTCCCAGAAAGCAAGGTCAGACGCCGTGTAATGAGGTGGTGCGATCGCATTTTTACTGCCATTAGAATAAATTGTTCACAAGAGAAAGATGCTTCGGCTATTAAAATAAGTGCGGGGAAAGAAAAGCCAGGTATCTAAGTACATTTTATGTGACATACTCAGCCGCCCATCTGCAAATCATTTTAGCTCTGAAAGCTAATAAAAAGTGCATGTGCTTTTTCCTCCAGTTTACTCTCTAGATTATTTTCTTCTGTCCACCACTCGGAGGAATGAATTTGTGTCTTCTCCTCGATCAACATTTTTCACTGGCTCCTCTAAAATTTTTGCCATTTCTAAAGCTGTACAGCAGAATCACCAAACGTGCTTTCTGAGGCTCTGCAAACCCCCACGCTTTAGCTGGACTCACACCAACACAATTCCGCTGACCCACCGGTACCCCCTACCCCCACCAACTACACACTGGCCTGTAAGGGGGGCCTTTTACAATCAGAGTAGATGCATTTAAATAGATTTAAATAGAAGGTGCTGCCAGGAAGCTTGTACGAGAGTATCAGGTTCCCTAAGCACATTTGTCATTCTGAACTCTGGAGAGCCAGCAATTTCTTGAAAACTTGACTTTCAATGTCAACTTGAATCTGTTGATTTCTGTCCTATGACTTAGCACAAACCCACTTTCTACCTCCTCCAATGCCACCAAAACAATCATGGTGTACACGGCGCGGAGAGGCAGGGTTACTGGCTCTTCTGTTTACCCCCCGAAGATATTAATCTTCTCTTGAACTTTCTAGTAACAAACCCATTGCAAAGCACAATTAGGGCTATTTCTACCCTAGCAGACGAAGGATAGTAGAATATAACTGCCTTGTTCCTAAAAGAAAGTCATGTGCTCAGTACCAAATGGGACCAAAATTATTTCCTGTAGACAGTTAAAACCTGCCAACTTTTTACCTCAATGTGCCTTCCTTTCAATGAGTAACTGGTACATTGAATAAGCAGGATCCATAGGGCATAATTTAAAGAGCAGAATTATTCTGGTCCTCCACTACCCCTTTAGGGATAAAACTCAGAGAATGAAGTCCTACAGCTGAGCAGGACAGAGCTCACTTGATCAGCAACGGCAGTCTGGGTCTGGCTAACATTTAATGCACCTTTGGATTCTTTCGGGGTGCTCCTGCTCCCCAGAGCTCAGCACCTCTCACCGGCAGTTTCCTTGATGCAGGCGAGGCACTGTTTTCCAGCTGGCCACTTACTCCTTCTACAGCCCAAGAATCCAATCAGACCTCCAGCCTCCCTCAACTGAGTGACAGCAGACCCCAGGATAATCTT